>JAMXBD010001809.1:0-287685 GCA_024138025.1 Combretum micranthum | reverse complement strand
AAATTTATATACATGATAATGTAATTTATTAATTTTTTTTCATGTTTTTATTTATAATCACATAATAACTTTCTTGATTTGTAGTTCCTGCTTCAACAGAGGTCGCTACAACCAACAATTATTTTCTATACATCGTATTTGACTGGAAAGGTACGGATTGATATAAATGCAATGTTACTTGAACACATCACAAGGCTAGCTACGTTCAGTCTAGTGAGATTATTGTTTCATGCACATTGTTTGTTAAACTTTTCGAAATTAATAGCTAATATCCCTACTAATACTTATAGCATATTGAGATGACTTATTAACAACAATGAAAACAACAACAACAACAACAACAACAGCAGCAGCAACAAATATTCCTTTATTTCATACTTATCCTTATTGTTTGCACGGTTCGGGTTGGAACTCGAAACTAGTAGCAGTTCCGGAATCGAAACGAACCATGGAAGCCTGTTCAAAACCGGAAGGAACCGGTTCGGCTGGTTCCATGGCCTAGAACGGGTAGAACCGGTAGTTCCAAGGTAGTTCCAAAAAAAAAAAAAAACAGGCCGCATGCTGTGGCTGTACTCCAAATAATTTTACTAATTGTAACATATCATATTTTAACAATAACAGATATTATTATATATTGAACTTTTCTGACTTAGATCCAAACGAAACCAAGCCAGTTATGAAAAAATAAAGAAAAAATAAATAAATAGCTGCCGCATGATGCGGCTGAACTCCCAATAATTCCACCTATTTTAACATATCATAATTTAACAATAACTATTATTATATGTTGAACTTTTTTTACTTAGATCCAAACGATATTAAACATGAAATAGCCATAATTCTCAATTTATATTTTTACATGTGTATTAATGCCTATTTTTGCATGTTAGAAAACATTCAAAGTCTAGCATACAAGTTGTATTAGTGAGTGGTATATGTGTTTGTGATTGTTTAATTGGATGTTAATGTGAGTATTATTAATGTTAATCTTGTATTTATATTGATATATATGTTTTGAAGTGATTAAAAAATTGATAAATAATGTTTGGAATAATAGCTAAGCATAGTAGAAAATTTAGAACAAAAACAAGCTCAACTCATTTAATTTTCACCCAAAACTAAGCCTAAACCTATGCAAATTAAAGCCCCTAATCTAGCAGCCCCTAAAGTCAAGTTTTAGATAAATATTAAGTCAAATTATGCAAAATTCATGTGAAAAATCAGTCAAGCCAATGTGACCCAAAAGAGAAGCCAAAAACACCATTTTTCACCTTTCAAAGCTCACCCAACTCAAGTCCAAACATCACCTACATTTTTCTCAAGTGAAACCATCATTTACTTGTGGCAAGACCCTAAAACCAAGCGCAAGACTCTAAAGATATGTGTATGGTGTGTTAAGAACATATTTGTTAGTTTAAGGTTTGTTAGAATATGAGTTTTTGTGTTAAATGAGTTTTGATTATTTGCATGTGTTAGTTATGTATTGAATGAATATCTTGATGGTATATGAGTGATTAATTGAGCTAAGTAAGTGACAAGTAGTGTAGAAGTGAATAAAGTTAGAAATGAGTAGGGTTATGATAGTTTAGAGTAAAATGTATGGGTTAAATGAGGTGGATGATGATTTGTCATTGAAATGATAGAAATGAGTGTTTGATGAGGTTGAAATGAGGATTTTGTGTGTTAAAAAAAGTTAGAATACATATAGTCAAGGTTTAGTGTTAGAAATGTGTTGAGAGGAAGATTGAAATGAAAACTTGGGTAAAAAGTTGCATTTTCGAATAGGGGAGGTCTACAATTTTTCTAAAAATCTATGTTGCAATGTACATCATCTGAACGCCATCGGCATAGGGGCTAACACTGCCAGTGTATGCAGCAACACCGTAGGTGTTGGGGGTATCCACGAGCCTGGACCAACCATGTGGAACTCTCGAAAATTTTAGAAAATTTGAGTTACATTCACCTTCAAACGCCGCACGTAGACCACAACACTGCCGGCGTTTGGATGAATGCTGCTAGCGATGGCAAGCATAGTGTTTTTGGTGCATACACAGCCAACGTTGAAGGCCGGTGTGTCCCCTGTAGTTTACCATTTTCAAAACTTCTTCCAAAACCATTTCTTTAGCTTGTTAAATTGTCTTTTGAGTATTTGTTGAGCATGTATAATGTATAAATACTATGTTAAGGCCTTGTTGAACTTATTTGAATTTCTTTGAGTGTTTTGCTTAACTTAATTATATTTATGAATAAATTAAAATTATAATGTTGATTTGAGAGGGTTTTCTTCGAACAGTGATAGATCATCGCTTTGCTACCCCTATTAATTCTCGATTTGATTCATATACGTAGTAATGTGTTTGATTTCTTTCTTAGGATAGGCATAACTAAATCTACTTTAATTTGAGATAAAACTTAAGTTGTTTAAATTGATTGTTTATTATGCCATTGAATCTGGTTGGGAGCGGCACCTTGCTTAGATTGGGGGCACGGTAGTTTAGACACTTAGGCCACTCCTGTTATGATGCAACGACTTCCATAAGTGGCAAGGCGGGTAGTTGATAGGGTTATTGATATCACTATAACATTTGCTTATTCTTAAAAAGAATAATATGATTTAATAATTATTTATGAGAACATTTGAATTAGATGATATTATGAATTAAGTTAAGTAAAGTTGTGAAACGGCTGAAAACCACAGAGAGAAACTACTTTTTATTCATTGATATATCATCTAGGAGATATAAGTCCCGGAACAGCTTATATCAACCCCGATCTTCAAATATTTTTGTTGTCCGAGTTTGAATACTCCAGAGTTTTTGACTAATTAAAGAATTTTATTAACATGATAGTTGTTGCATTTTCATGTAGTCTAAGCTTGTGTGCCACTGTCTTTGCTTTCGTTACTTGCGTACTGGCCTTTGGCTCATTATTTTATATTTAGGTATTAAGGATCACGATGAGCTCTACACAGTATGGGGTATGGACGAATTTTGAGGACTTCCTAATGATTGAGAGATTAGGGATGACCATGATGGAATGGAAATTTTGTAACAGCATAGGTTGAAGATATATGTAATAATTATGGTAGTTTTGCTAAACATATGTATTTTGTAAATAGCTTTATAAGCCTTGTCTGTAATATCTATGTGTATGTATATATATATGTCCGTATGGTTCTATATATTATATGCAAATGATATGTTTACTTATAAAGTTTTTATAAGTTGGTAGTTTATAAAATTTGTTCTTATAGGAGATTTAGGTAAAAAAATATCCAAACTGATCCTGGTTATCAACCTTACATATAACACTGCAAGTTATATGTGGTTGGAGATCTAGATTCATCTATTTTAATTATAGGGTTGAGTCTGGGTCTTTACAAAACATATATTTTAACCTATAAATTTATGGAACCCATGTAAATAAAAAAAAAAAAAAAGACAAAAGAAATGCGGACCATAAATTAAAGAATAGTCTATAAGAAAAAAAATATATCTTTTGGCCAAACAAAAAAAAGAAAAAAAATAAAAATCCAAGCCTTCAGTTTATATAAAGGAGAGAAATATATCACTCCAAATGGTGTCAAAGGCTCATGGATGAGGAGGAAAAAAAACAACTAAAGAATTTGTGGAAGCTAGAAGGTACTGCTTCTTGCAGCGTTTGGACTTCGGAACGGGAAAATGAAAAAAAAAATTAAGGAAAATTTGGTGCATAGTAAAATCATCCGTATATACTTTTGAGATAAAAATTTAAAAATTGAAATAAAAATTAATTCTTTTTCTCTAGCTATTGAAAAAGAAATTAAAAACTTAACTTGTATGTTTGTAATATATATATATATATATCTTACTCGTTTCCTATATATATCCGACTTTGTTTTATTCTTTTAATAATTTTAAATTTATCTTATTAACTATTTATTAGATGTAATATAATTTTATCGTCAAGTGACTTTTTAAAAAAAAATTAAATTGCATTAAACATTACTAGAAAATTATAATCTTTACCTAATAGGCATCGATAGCAATTGTTTTAACATTTTTTAACTCTTTAGAATGAATACTCATATTTTGGCTCATTAGTAGTCATGCGGGAAATTGTTGGAATTTAAAAAAAAATTACAAAAGCTACTTTGTGTAGCATGTGTGGTGCAAATGAGCTCAATAATTGAGCAAAATTGTCAAAGGTTAAAACCTTCAACCTGACAATCAACAGTAAAGAGCCAATATATATATGTGTATGTATGTATGTATATGTAAGGCCGCTCAGCATTCTGACTTTCATAAGAAAGTTAAAAAAATAATAGCAGACAATATACAATAATAGCAACTTAACTTGCGTATATATTTAGGCAAATACGAACATTCATCAGTGCACTCAAAATTTTTTACTCTCAAACTTCATTTCATAAACTTTGTTCTTATTGTTTACGTGTGTAAACTCTTTTTTGTGGCTCTTGACATTACAAAAAAATCACAATGCCATCGTTCTTTCGAGGAGCATCGAGTAAGTCTAAGAAATCGAAGAACCAAATAAATAAGGGAAAAGGCAAGGAAGCCATAGGTGAGCAACATCGGGATGAGCAATACGATTACTATGACTTTAACGAGTTACAAGCGGTGACTTACTTCCAGAGGAAGTCCTTCAAGTCCCTGCTCCACCAGGTTTTGAGCATGTAATACCTACGTACAACACAAATGTAGAAACAAACTCAGAAGTCCAGAAGTTCAAGAAATTCCACCACCATAATGTGAGAGGAAGGTGAAGATGATGATGGTCCCCGATGCCATGGTAGAAACATTCAAAGTAAGCCTCTCGACCATTAAAATAGAAATTTTTTTCTAAATATTTTCGAAAAGGCACGGACCAATGGAAAGGGACAGGCATATTGCAACTATGTAGTGACAGTATGCTTGCAAGACCAAGATAGATACGGGACCTTGACTAAACATATGCGGTCATGCCATCCATCTAATATGGTGTAGACCTATCTCAATAACAAATTGCTCGATCATCATCTAGCGATGTGCTGCTCTGTTCACTACACAAATGAGATGTACAAGAAAGGCCTAGCGCAAATGATTGCAAGTATATACTTATCTTTATAGCAAGCTGAACATCCTCACCTTAATTATGTTGCTCAAGAATACCTCAACCCGAATGCACGTAAATATAGTGCCACAACGATGCGCCATGAAACTTTGAAGTTATATCACGAGGGTAAGCGAGAGCTCGCTTTTAAGTTTCACTCTCTTGATACATGTACGTCTATATGCTCAGACATTTGGTTAGATAGTTGGTAGGAACACTCATACATGGGAGTAACATGTCGTTGGCTTGATGAGAAATGGGTTATGCATAAATGATTAATTGTATTGCAAAAAATGGATGGACGACATACTGTGCAAAATATCTACACAATTATAAGTACTATCTTAGGGGAATATAAGCTGACAAAAAAATCTTTTCGATTGGATTCGATAATGCCTCGGCAAACACAACAAATGTACCAGACCTACATGAATTATGTCAACCCACTCTAGGTGGTACATTTTTTCACATTAGATGTGCATGTTACATCCTAAATCTGTGTGTAAAGGAAGGAATGGGCACCCTAGATCTTAAATACTCACCAATCAAAATAGGTGATCGACTACATGATTGATCACCCATAGGTACATAAAGCTTAGTGTAATTCGTAGGGAAAGTAGAATAAGACCGAGGAAATTTAAAAAAGATGTGTAGCATAGCTAGAATTCCACATACGAACTTCTAAATAGTACACTTGAGTACAAAGATGCATTGTGTAGTTTTGCCATGATAATATGCCAAATATACCATTGCATCCTAATAATTGGAATGTATGCAATAGGTTGTTGCAGGTCCTAAAAATTTTTTACGACTGCATAAAAACTTTCTCGCAAGTGTATTGTCCAAGGGTGCATTTATTTTTGGTTGAGGCTGTTAACATTGTTGGTACTTTGAATGAAGTTAAGCATGATCTATTCTTACAGGCTTTTGTAAGTGACATGTGCAAAAAGTGGTTAGATTACTACGAGAAATTCCAAGGATTTATTTTATTGCTATGCTGCTTGATCCTCGATGTAAGAGTGATGGACTTGCTAATTATTTAAATTTTTATTATCAATTTGTGGATAAACTATCAGATACCCAGCATACCTATACTGTGATTCCGACTCAAGTAACTCGGGAGGCAAGTAACATTCTTTTAAAGTTGTATTCGCAGTTTTCATTTATTTATGGGGGCTAAGTCTCTGTTAATGGGATGGGTATTGGTTCAGAAATCGATAAGTATATGACAATATCCTTTGAGTTTGGTGACAACACAGAAGCACAAGAATTCGTCATATTGAAATGGTGGAAGGGGCATTCAAAGATATATGCTATACTTTCCAGAATTGTGAGACAGGTTTTAGTGGCCCCTGCTTCAACCATTGCTATGGAACAAGCTTTCAGCACTACTGACCTTATATTAGACGAGCGTAGGTCAAGACTAACTCCTGTTATCATAGAAGCTCTTGCTTGTAATGATGATTGGAACAGAGCAGCAAGGTGGTTGCAAGATATGGTATACGCAACAAGTAAAGAAGATGAATATTTTAGTGATCATAACACGTCTGGCGAAAGCACAGCTAGCTCTACACCAGAGCAGGGTTGAGGTAAATCCAAAAAATATCTATAATAATATACCTTAGTTTGACTTTTGTTATCGTTTTTCTTAATTGCTAATGTGCTTATAATATTTGCTATTGTTGAATGTAAATTACCGTACCGTTATGAGTTATGATTATAAGTCCATAAGACTACTAGTATGGCTGATGAAAAATACTCTTTCAATATGAAAACAAAAGCAAAACAAATATTGAAAACGTGAAAGATTTGAAGAAACAAGAGATGAAATGGGACATCAGCAATGAAAAACGAGACAGGTTAAATCGCATAAACATTCTCTAAAGTTTTATTGTATTTGTTTAAATTGTACAACGTTGTATTTTAAAAAAGTTTGCACATGAGCTTGTTTTATGAACGAACAAATAACGATGATGTCTCGAATTTTTCTGATTCAGCTGTAGGCAGTTTTACTGGGTAAGGATGCAAGCATACTTCTGAAATATTTTTGAAAGCATTTAATTTAGCTTTGATAGTTTTGGTGTGTAAACGATTAACGTAATATATTTTCATCTTTATTTCTAGCAAAGAAAGGTGGGGAGGAAAGGCAAGGGAAATTGGTCATCCATATTTTTTAATGTGTTATGATGTTAGGTACTGAGGATTATCAGGTATTGTACAAACTCAAGTTCTTCCTATCGTTCTTGTCATGTGGATATATGTGAACGATATTTATATTTCCATAATAATATATATATGTTTGATTTTAGTCTTAAAAGTTGGGACCAAATATAATTTCCTAGGATGTTTCCAAATAGATAAAACTAAGAAGAATAAATAAACTTGAAGGCTCTATTTTGTTTTTTTTTTTTCGGTTTCATCTTTTTTTACGAGCATTTTTTTCTTCTAATTTTTTTCCTTTCTAATTAAGGTTGGTTGTTGGAGTTAAGAGAGGGCAAAAAAAAAAAACGGTTCGTCGATTTGGGAACCGAACAGGGATCTAGCGGTTCTATCAAAACCAGACCAAAACAGGATTCCCGATTTCAGTTCGGTTCCAGTTCCCCATTTCCTAGAACCAGAACCTCACGTTCACGTTCCGGTTTGGTCTGGTTCGAACCAGCGGCGACGTCTACTTATTCCTATATTCAGTTGGTAAAATAATTATTCTATAGACAAAAATACTATATTATTATGACTTCACAATGAGAAATCACAAGTTTTTTATAAGATCAAAGCAATAACTTTTATTTGATTTTTTTCCTCAAATATATATCTGTAGTCCATGTTACCTGATGTAAATAAGATAGCTGACACATATGTAATCAAGATGGAATCATCCAAGAAGTGGCTCAAGCAACAGAGGAACAAAGGCTACCGGCCTTTAAGATATTAAGGAATGTCGGCCTAACACTGGTGACATTAAGCACTAGATTACTAGTGTTCAAATGAAAACAAATTCCCATATGCTACCACGGGTCTCATCACGGGTGTGGAGTTCACTTTATGGAAGCCTACGCGGCCCTACGCTGCCAATGTACATCATAGATTTGCCAGCGTACATTGTAGGCCATCCGATATCAACGTTCCAACACTGCCAACCTTAGTTCAGCCTTCATTTTATTCGAGTTATTTATGATTATTTTGTTTTAGGCTTTGTGTACTAATATATAGTCCAGAAACCTTATCTTATGGGGGTAGAACATTTTATACATTAAAAGCCCAAATTGAGAGATTTCTCAGTAAAGTTGCAACATTTGCATATTTTGTGTTTGAGATCAATCGTTGCAATCAATTTATGTTATCCAAACTCTTTCACACTGCGTCAAAGTGGTATTGGAGCATGGTGAGTTCCTGCGAAGATGTCAACTAATGAAGCTGTTGATAGAAGTCATAATCTTGATTGTGTTCAAGGTGCGAAAGTTCATGGGACTAAGCAATTGGTTCCTAGGACAGTAATTGACGCCATGGATCGAAGAATCCAAAGAGTTGAGAGGCTTGTGGAGGATTTAATTGAGCTATTTGACGCAATGGTAGTTGATACCAATAGGGATAGGAATATTGGAGGAGGATGACCTAAGGCAAGGGAAGCTTTTGGCGGCTAAATCAATAGACATGTCACTACACATAAAGAGGCACAAATTTCTGATGGAGAATCTGAAGAAGAGAAAGAGTTTTTTTATGATGGGGGACAGCCACAAAGGAGAGGCGATAACAAAGGTTGAAGGTACCAAAGGAACTATTAGGGTTATGATTAGGGCAATGGAGGAGAATTCTGGTTGAAAGTCGATATTCCTTGTTTCAGTGGTAATCTGCATACAAAGAGTTTTTAGATTGGTTGGCTGACGTAGACAGGTTTTTCAACTACATGGAGATATCAAAAGAACATAGGGTGTGGTTAGTTGCATGTAGATTGAAGGGAGGAGCCTCTGCTTGGTGGGAAAGGTTGCATAATCGAAGATAAAGAGAGGGTAAGCAGCCTATACGGGCGTGGTTTCGCATGAAGCAATTACTACAAAGGGACTTTTTACCACCTGACTATGAACAGATCCTGTTACAACAATATCAGCGGTATTTATAGGGAGCACATTCAGTCCATGACTACACTGTTGCATTCATTAGGCTTGCTGAGCGAAGCGACCCGAGAGAAAGTGAAGGACAACAAGTGGCAAGCTATGTTGATGGCTTGAAATTGCAAATTTGAGACAAGGTTGGTGTAAATGTGTTGCAGAACTTGAACGAGGCAAAGAATATGGCTCTTAAGGCCGAATTGATGTTGCAAGAAAAGAGTTCCCAATTTGAAGGAGGAAATAGAAGATATGGAGGTGAATATGGAAGTAGCAGTAGGAACACCATTGAAAAGAGTAGGGTTGTTGAAGAGAAATAAGGGGGAAGTGGTGAAAAAAAAGAAGAAGAAGACAAAGCCACTGGCAAGAAACCAATTGAAGCCAAAGAAGCTCTAAAGCAATATAATCCCTATGTAAAACTATCTTGGGTGAATGCTATAGATGCAATCAACCGGGTCAAGAATCAAATGAATGCCCAAATAGGAAGACGGTGAACATAGTATAGCGAGATGAAGAGGGAGAGATCTGTGAGCTTGATGGGGATGAAGAATATTATGGTAATGATGATGATGAGGGGGTTGAATGTACATGTGTTATCAGGAGGCTTATGTTATCACCAAAGCAGCGGAGGACACTCAGAAGCATCAATTATTTCGTATTATATGTACCATAGGCAAAAGGGTGTTTGATTTGATTGTGGATGGTGGAAGTTGTGAGAATATAATCAGAAAAGCAGCTATCAAATAGTTGCAGCTTCCAGTTGAGAAATATTCTAATCCTTATGTTATAAGGTGGATTAAGTCTGTAGAAAGAATGGAGGTGAAAGAGAGAAGCCGGGATTCCATTTTGCATTGGCAAGTATCAAGATGAAGTCTATTACGACATAGTAGACATGGATGCCTGTCATGTGTTGTTTGGGTAACCCTGGTAGTATGATTTGAATGCATAGAACTCTGAAAAGGAAACTTGTATAGGCTGGAAAAAGGTGTAGTGAAATATACCTTGCTACCCCTTAAGATGGCTAACCTCCCTAGATACTAAGGCCGAGAAACAATCTTTCCTGACTATTACTCATTCAGGAAAAGAGATGGATGAGACCATTAAAGAGTCCAGGGCGGTGCACACCTTGATAGTGAAGAATGTACCGAAAGTGGAGGAGGAAAGTGATAGTGAAGTGTCTGATAGAGTGAAAGAAATATTCAAGGAGTATGAGGAAGTACTAGAGGACTTACTGAGGGATTATCACCCCTAAGAGATATTCAGCACCAGATTGATTTGTGTTGGGGCCAGCTTACCTAATCTGTCACACTATAGAATGAGTCCAAAGGAGAGATAGATCTTATAGGAGAAGGTGCAGGAGTTGATGCAAAAGGGGTTTATTAGAGACAATTTAAGTCCTTGTGCAATACCTGCATCACTGACGCCTAAAAAAGACGGAAGTTGGCAGATGTGTGTTAATAGTAGAGCTATCAACAAAATCACTATTGGGTACAAATTCCCAATCCCTTGCCTGGATGATATGTTGGATAGGTTAAGAGGAGCAATTTTCCTTTCCAAGATAGATCTGAGGAGTAGCTACCACTACATTAGGATTACACCCAGGGATGAGTGAAAAACAACCTTCAAAACAAAGAAGGGGCTTATGAGTGGTTGGTGATACCCTTTGGCTTCAACAATACACCCAGCAAATTCATGTGGGTTATGAATCAAGTATTAAAGCCTTTTATTAGATGATTTTTTGTGGTTTATTTTGATGATATCCTAATTTATAGCACAACTGAGGCTAAACATATTGAACAACTTAGGAGTGTTTTGTTTGTTTTGCTTGAATATATATAGTATGCTAATATGAAGAAATGTATTTTTATGGTGAAAAGGTTGTTATTTATGAGATTTATTATTAGTAGTGAGGGAGTAATGGTTGATGATGAAAATGTGAGAGTTATTAGGAATGGCTTGTCCCTAAAATTGTGATTGAATTGAGGAGTTTTCTAGGTTGGCCACTTTTTACAAAGGTTCATTAGGCACTTCGGTACCTTAGCTACTCCTTTAACTGAGTGCCTAAAGAAATGAAAGTTTCATGGGAGTGAGGAAGCTAAATCTAGTATTGCTATGTTAAAGGAGAAATTGTGTAATGCTCCTGTATTAGTGCTTCCTTATTCTAAAAAGCTTTTTGAGGTAGATTGTGATGCTAGTGGAGTAGGAGTAGGTACTGTGCTATCTCAAGAAAAGAAGCCTATAGCTTTCTACAGTGAAAAACTATGTGATGCTAGAAGGAATTGGTCCACATATGACAAAGAGTTTTACTCTGTAGTCAGGGTCTTGAAAGTATGGGAACACTACTTAGTTGAAAAAGAATTTGTGCTCTATTTAGACTGTGGGGCTTTGAAACATCTGAGTAATCAGACTAGGATTAGCAAATATGCATGCCGGATGGATCTAGTTTCTACAGAAGTTTCCATTTAAACTGATGCAAAAATTTGGAGTGCAAAACAAAGTAGCTTATGCTTTAAGCAGAAGGGTTGAGATATTAGCTGTGATGAGTGTAGAGATTGTGAGGTCTGAACAAATGAAAGAACTTTATGCAAAGGATCCTCATTTTAAGGGTATATGGGAGAAGTGTGACATTAGGGTACCTTGTGATGATTATCACATTCATGGTTGGTATTTAATGAAAGGCAATCAGCTGTATTAATGAGAGAAACTGATTAGAGATTTACATGGTGGAGGATTGGCAAGACATCTGGGAAGAGATAAAACCATTGCTGCAGTGGCTGATAGATATTATTGGCCTCAGCTGAGGAAGGATGTAGGGAAAATTGTCAGAGATGTTACATCTGCCAGACATCTAAGTGGCAATCTCAGAACACTAGCCTATATACTCCTTTGCCTGTGCCTAAGAACATCCGAGAAGACCTTTCCATGGATTTTGTCCTTAGTCTACCACATACCCAATGGGGCACTGACTTTGTTTTTGTTGTGGTTGACAGGTTTTTCAAGGTAGCTTACTTTATTCCTTGTAGGAAGACCGCAAATGCCCATGCCATTGCCAAGCTATTCTTCAAGGAGATAGTCCATCTACATGGGTACCAAAGTCTATTACATTTGATAGAGATAGCAAATTCCTTAGCCATTTTTGGTTTGGTACATGTTTGATTCCTCCTTAAATTTAGCATATAGCTCATCCACAGACAGATGGTGATAAAGGTGACAAACAGGATTCTTGGCAACTTGTAAAGAGCATCTATAGAGAGAGCCTAAATAGCCGGATGTAGCAATGGCTCAAGCTGAGTTTGCTTATAATAGCTCGGTTCATAGGATGACAGGAAAGTCTTCTTTTTCAGTTGTTTATACCATATGCCTAGACATCCATTGGACTTGGTGAAATTACCTAAGGGGGTTGAATTCAGTCAACCTACTAGAGATATGGCTAAAAATTGTCAAGTTATTACATTGGAAGTTAAGGACAAGATAGAGAAAGCCAATGTGAAATACAAGAAAGCTGCAGATAAGCATAGGAAGGGAACAATTGTTTGAAGTTGGAGATAAAGTGATGGTTTTTCTAGGAAGGAGTGATTTCCTATGATTAAGTATAGCAGACTACAACCCAAGAAGTATGGACCCTACATTGTTCAAAAAATCAATGATAACACCTTGTGGTGGAGTTCCCTAAAAGCATGGCCATTTTCAAGGACTTTTAATGTTAGATTTGTATCCATTTCATGTAGATAATGTTCCTTATATCCAAAGACAACTCAGGGTCGAGTTCTTTCTTGGTGGGAAAGAGTGATGCAGATGAGATAGCTGACACATATGTAAGCAAGATGGAATCATTCAAGAAGTAGCTCAAGCAGCAAAGAAAAAAGGCCTGGCCTTGAAGATATTAAGGAACGTGGTGACGTTAAGCACCAGATTGCCAACGTTCAAATGAAAGAAATTCCTAAACTACCACAAGTCTCATCACGGTGTAGAGTTCACTTCAGGAAGACATGCGCCGACCCTATGCTACCTGTATACATCGCAAATTTGCTGACATACATTGTAGGTCTTCGATATCAACATTCCAACATCGCTACCATTAGTCCAGCCTTTATTTTATTCAAGTTATTTATTATTACTTTGTTTTAGGGCTTTGTGTACTGATATATATAGTCCAGAAACCCTATCTTATGAGGGCAGAACATTTTATACACCATAAAACCCTAAATTTAGAGATTTCTCGGTGAAGTTGCAACCTTTGCGTACTTTGTGTTTGAGAACGATCGTTGCAATCGATATCTATTATCTAAACGCTTTCATGCTGTGTCATTACCTCAAAAAAACTTCAAAATGAACTCATGATAGAGCCATTCAATCTATCATTTGACTATTAAAATGATCAAACGGTTAATATAATTAATATTTTAATAGTACGATCAGGGTTGTGCATCAATTTGAGTTTTTAAATAATTTATGAGATTGATCCTATAAAAAGAAATATATGAGACTAGAATTTTTAAAAAACCAAATGTGTAGACGAAAGAAAAGGATAAAATAGATGCATATTGTGATTTTGGAGGGGAAAATAAACATATTGTGATGAATTTATGCACTAAAAAGCGTGTTCTTTATGTTTTCAAATTATTGGAAAATATTTTATTTTTAATATGAGATAGTGACAAATTACCTAAAGTTATTACATTATACATTCAATTTAAAATCATGTCATTGGGGTTGTTTCTGAACGCACGATGGGGAAAAATTCAATATCATCCCCCATGTAAAGTTAGGCACTTAAAATGAAAAAAATAAGTAAATAAACTTCTTGTGCATCTTTAGTCACCAAACAGCCTCAGTATAGTCATACCCAATATCGTTGATAAATTTGAAATGCAACAAATTTTGTTATAATTTTCCAATTTTACAACACGTTTATGCATTTTAAGCTTTTAAACATTTATTTTATACAGCTTTGAAAGAGGTTAGTTTTTGTAATTGGCGAAGGTAGGACATTTATCATCAAGCACTCCCGAAAAATTTCATGGTTGATTTCTCTAATGTCAACCAAATTCAATGAAATTGATATTTTAGAAATAAAGATGAGATGCATTAAGGTAAATTAATGTGTTATTAACTGATTATACTATGTATGATTATAGGACTCGGCATCACATTCAAAATATTTTCAAGTCGGTAAGTTGTATGTAAGCATCCAAGTAATTGTTTTTTACTGTTATTCGGATTAAATTACACTGTAAGGTTACAATGTTTAGGAGTAAGCTTATTTGAGGTTGCAATATTTCAAATGATTAAAAAGATGTCATATCATTTAGAGAGTAAGTTTATTTTAAGTCATAACGTTTCAAGTAGTTAAAAAATGTCACAATATTTAGAGGAATATAGATTGATTGAGGTCATCATTAGCACGTATCATAATTGTCATATTTTCTAAGTTTTAATTTTAAATATTTCTCCAGCTAATATATCAATAGTAATTTTAATTGAGCCAATTATCTAAATGTTATGACCATTTTTTAACTACTCAAAATGTTACGATCTCAAATAAACTTTCCTAAAACGTTGTGATCTTCTGTGTAACTTATCGTTATTGTAATTTACCCTTATTTCTTGTGCAACAATAAAAAGCAACCCAAAATTATTGGACTATCAAAACTGATTAGTGTTAGTTGTATATGTCTGGGAAAAAGGGTCATGAACCGGGTGATATGTAGGGGTATTCACGGTTCGGTTAACGGTCCGTGGCCCTATTTTTTTATCCTAATCGTAATAATCGGATTTTTAATATCCTGATCCTAAACCGATCCATTATGAACGGTTAACCGCCTTAACGGTTAACCATTTCTTTCGGTTAATTTTTTCGGTTTTCGGTTTTTAACCGTTTAGCATAATGGTTATACAAATTTTGTAGTTAATTATATTTTTCAATATGTCCGTAAAAAAATTAGAGTATTTTTTGTATAATTATATTAAAAACTATAAATTTAGAATATAAGACATGTAAAATAGTTGTTAATATATATAGGTTTCATCGATATAATCATCATAATAGCTTTTTACTCATACGTTCTTATCAACCTTAATTAATTGAGCTTAACACAAAATCTCAATCAAACACCATCATTCCAATTTTCAAACATATATGCATTTGTTTTTTCTTATATGAATCATTCATTTTAACATAATTCATATTGATAATACTAAAAAAATAATCATATGGGTATATTATAAATTATATATATTTATAATTACGGATCGGTTAACCGAATCCATCGGTTTCTAGAATCTAAAAACTGAAACCGAAACCGAAAACCGAAAAAATTAAAAATGCTAATCCTAAACGAAACCGATGGACCGGTTAACCGTTTTTTTCAGATTAGTTTTTCGGTTTCGGTTCGGTTATCCTAAATATTCGGTTTTTTTGCACACCCCTAGTGATATGGCTAGCATATTAAGCATTTGAACCGCTACAAGCAAACAAATGGGTAATTAATATAGCTAACCGTTACAACATGAGGCGGAACTTTTGAAAGCAATGAACAGATTACAGTATTGCGGTGGAGTGGGACGATATTGTCGATGGCTGAAACTAGTATATTTGTTTGGATTATTTGATTTTCATATATATCTTATCTATAGTTGATTTATATTTGTATTTTATTTATATATTATCTATTTGATCTGTTATGAACAAAAATATCTATTTCTCATTTATATCTTTTTTTGACAAAAAATATATTTGAATATGATAAAAATAAGATATCAAAATAACCAAAATAAGATAATTAAATTGTAAATTTGATTTGTTATTTAGAGTCATGATCCAACGATCCATATTAGAGATCAATTTCAGTTTGGTTTTGAGACAAGGCATGTGCTTAGTGCTAGGTTGCAGACAAATTGAACTAAGATGATACAATGTTGAGCTTGAGGTCAAATGAATTTAGAATTTTAGCTCAAGCAAGACTGGAAGTGGCATTACTCAAATTCAATTAATTAAGCTCGTTTAAACTTAATTTATTAAAAAAATTATCATTCTAATTAAAATAATATTAATATCCTTGTCTAGTACTCAATCAACTCGATAGCATGCTATCTAATTGAGTTAAACTTATGAAATTCAAACCTAATGCAAAAAACTTTTCAAATAACTCAAGTTTAAACTTGACTTAATGTTGTATCAAACTCGAACAAATACCAAGTTGAGTTTAAATAGGTTACAAATAGGTTGACTTACTTGCATTCTATTTGGTGCTAATAACATAAATAAATAAATAAATCGACCATGTACATACTGTTTGATTATTAACATATATTGTAAAGGTATGCATATGCTAAGCAACATGTGGTTTGCATGCAATATCTCACTTTTGTTAACAATTATAATTTAGATGCTGATGTTTTATGGGATATTAATTAATACAGTTACCTTGGATATGCTTTACATTATGGAAATTAGTTTCACCGTAGTATTTATAAAAGCTATAAGGAGTAGAAGATTTAATTTTATTTGTAAGAGACATTGAACTTTTGTTACTTTTGTCTTTTAAAGTTTATTGAAGACATTAGTATGCATAGAAAGGGTAAAAACGATAAGGAATAAGTAACGGAAGCTATTGAAGTTGTAAATAGAAAAGAGGTAATGAAAAAAATGGGTAAATTTCATTCACAGTATCTATACTTTTTCGATTGTAACATAAATATATCTAAAGAAAATTTCGTTCCAACAAAATATCTGAACTTTTTTAAAATTTTACTAAAAATACCTATAGATGGAAATCGCCTATTTTTCCGTTTAAAAGCTAATGTGAACACCAAACTCAATTAAAATATTATTTTTTAGTCTACCTTGGCAATTTCTTTTTTTTTTTTTTCACTTTCCGCTCTCTCTCTCTCTCTCTCTCTCTCTCTCTCTCTAGAAAGAAGACGCTATTAATAGAGCTAGAAAGCTTCAATTTGTCTATTAGAATTTTGAAATCTAGAAATCACAAACATATACGTAATCTATCATGATGAGATGCAAAACATACCTAAATCACAAAAAAGACCACTAGTAACAAAGCTTAAAATCTTCATGGAATGCGAATTAAGTTGAGAGAGAGAGAGAGGAGAGAGAGAGAGAGAGAGAGAGGGGGGGGGGGGGGGGGGAGAGAAAGTTAAAAAATTCTTTTTAATACGTTCTGCGATTTTTTTTTATTTGAAGAAGAAGAAGAAGAGAGAGAGAGAGAGAGAGAGAGAGAGAGAAAGTAAAAGAAAAAAAAAAGGAACTTTTATTAAAATATGTTCTGTGATTTTATTATTCGAAGAAGAAGAGAGAGAGAAGGGAAATAAAAAAAACAAAGAATATTTTTTTGAAAATACGTTATGCGATTTTTTTTTAAATATTCAAAGAAGAAGAAAAAGAAGAAGAGGGGGAGAGAGAGAGAGAGAGGAGGGAAAGTGAAAAATTTTTTTTTCTTAAATTATACTCCGCGATTTTTTTTTTTGTTTTAAATTTAAAGAAGAAGATGAAGAAAAAGGAGGAGGAGGAAGAAGAGAGAGAGAGAAGAGAGAGAAAAATGTAAAAAATAAAAAACAAAAAAGCCAACATGAGCAAGAAAAATATAATATTTTAGTTGAGTTTGCTCGCCACGTCAGCGACAAAAAAATGGACAATTTTCATCTAAATATACTTTAAGAGAAACTTTTAAAATGTTTAGATACTTTTAGTGTAATTTTATAAAAGTTTAGATGTTTTTTCAATATGAAATTTTTTTTAGGTATATTTTGTTACAATACAAAAGTTCATATATCGTGAATGAATTTTACCCGATAAAATTAGTACATGAACTTTTGTAAAATATTCAATCAGGTTCCTGAAATTTCATTTTGAATAATTCGATGCCTGAACAAAGTTTTTGTTGATTTTTTTTATACCTAAACTTTAGTTTGACGACTTTAGTACCTAAAAAAGTTTTCGTGCATTTTTTTATATATAAAATAAATTCAATCGGGTATGAAAAAATATATAAAATTTTGTTCATACACCAAATTATCAAAACCAAACCTTAGATATCAAAAAAAGCTAAAAAAAAAAAAAAAAATTCATATACCAAATTGTTCAAAATCAAACTTTGTATAACTAATTAAACTTTTTACGAAAGTTCATGTATCATTTTTTATATTATCCCATGGAAAAATAACAAGGGAATTGAAGCTCAATAGATAATAATATGCACCCGCGTGATTGTTTGATAATGATATAGATATTAAGGAAAAAAGGTAAAACTTATGTGTTACAAAGTGGGGAAGGGGGGGTGGGTGGGGGTGGTGGGCGGGCCGCGAATAAACCATACCAGTTTATAAACTATGAGTTCAACTCAATATTTATTCGAGTTGATTCGAAAATAGTCAAATCGAACTCAAATTCAAACTATTCGAATAGTTTATCAAGCTAAACTCGAATTTTTATATGTTTATCTTATCAGTTCGCGAGTTTATTGAGTTTAAGTCAATATATAAATGTAAACCCCTAGATTTTAAGCTACGGTTTATGCTTAAACCATAAATCGAAGTCAACCAGAAACCCTAAAGTCAAAATCTATACCAAACCCTTAGTAGATTTAGATCCAGCAATCCCATGTCTTAACCTCTAAATACGGAATTGAAATAATCATAGAAAATAGTTCGTAATAATATAAAAAAGCTTAAAAATATCAGATTCATTAATTTTAGTATGTTTCGGATCTGAACGGGATAAGTTTTCGAAAACTATGCCTCAATACACCCGATGGTAAAAATATTCTAATAATACCATTGGATTCGTAAAAATACAAGGATTTAAAAAAATATCAATTTTATAATTTTTCAGTAGCTAAAAATATCATATATAATTTAATTACGTGTATTTTCTTTACTACTAGTATTAATTTGTCTTATCTACTATTCATAGTACTATTCTACACTATTTATTACTATTAATCTATTTCTACTTTTTCTATGCCTATTATTACACTCTACCATGCCTATTTCTACTTTTTACTTTTCTCATACATCTTTAATCACATCATACCTTACAGCTTATTACTTTTAGTTAAGAAAAATACAAAACAAAACAAAACTCTCTCTCTCTCCCCCTCAAGATCACGCCGGCCATGTACTATACACACACACATTTATTTTTTCCTTTTTCATTTTATTTAATTCACATAATTTACCCTCCACAAAACTCTATAAATACCCATCTCCCTCCATTTTTTTCACATACTCATTTACCATAACAAAACTCTCTCAAAATCACTCAACAAATCCTCTTTTCAAAAATCTCTTTTCACTTCTCCATACTACCCATATTTTTTCTGCACACATACTACAACAACCTCTCTTTAAATACCACATTTATATTTCCACCTTAGGTAAATTCCTTCCCTATATTTTCTTATAATGTCATGTAATTTAACATGATAATGGTGTATGTTGCTTAAACATTTAAATGATATAGAAGCAACACTATGTTCATGTTTAGTCCTTGTTCAAGAATAATTTTCATTTTATTGTTATGTTGTTTTATTATTGTTATTATGTTACATGTTATTATTGTTCTAACCAAACTTCTATATTAGATTATCTATATTTATGTATCTCTATATATATTTCTTAGGGTATCTAAGTTCACTAATATAACCATTCTTTATTTATTATGCTTTGCAATTTATTTATTTATTACATGCTTTAATATTATGACCAATCTTTCTAGTCTTAGACTTATCCTTATCAAGTCAAAACGATTTTCCTATTTATTTTGTTTTTCTTTTTGGACTTGCCCATGACTAAGTTGAAGGCCTTGAAATCAAGCTAAGACTTCTAATACTGATATTTATTTTTTCTTCATTCTTATATTTTCCATTTTCTTCTTATTATTATTTTTGTTGTGCTACTAGCTACATACTCATTGTTCATGCATGATCATATTGATTGTTGTTTAATAGGAATAAAAGTTCTTTCTTAAAATAAAGGAAACAAGCTAACTTACTTTAAAAGTGTAGTTTTACCACTTAGGAAAAAGTTTTAGAATTTTATTCCAACCAAATACTTTATGAAGTATTTTTGACAAAAATCACTATATAATTTGCCATTGTTAACATACAAAGCTTTTACAAAAATAACTAAGGAACTCTTTGTTTTCTTTTCAAACTACCACTAAAGACCGTAAGGTTAATAATATTTTTCTATGATAAAATTACTTAAAACTTGATTATAAAATCCTTACCAACATTTTTAGTAAATATAAATACCAACACAAGTTTTTCAAAATAGTTTAAAAAAAATCAACTCACCAAGTAAAGTATACTTAGAGAATAAAATTTGAGATAACTTAGAAAGACAAATTTTTGGAATAAAAAATTATCTTTTAAGAATTTAGGAAATAAGTTATATCACATATTTAATAACTTAAAATCATTAGTTTTATTTCCAAACAACTTAACATAATTTTGTCAAACTTCACTTTTTCAACTACCAAGACAAGATTGTTTTATGAAAAATCATTGGTTAAGACAACATCATTAGAATAATGTGTATAATATGAGTTGGATATGTAATAAAAGGATTTTTCAACTATATATATATATATATATATATTTATATGATTCTTATGGTATTTTTGGTTGATACAAAGTTAGAAAAATCATTTTTTAAAGGATGAGATTTTCGTATTGATTATGCATCGTATCTTTTAGAGACCCAAATGACCTTTTATGAAGAAAATAACCTTAGAAATAGATAGATCTTTTTGAGTTTGTGGAAAATGACATAAAATATGCGAAATTCCGAGTTAAAATGAGCAAGTTATGGCCGTTTTAAGTTGGAATTTCACCCTATACTATTTTTGATGAATTTAGTGAAATAGAATTATAAGTTTAAGTAGAACTTCCAAGGAATACTCATTTCGGGTATTTCTTTTGTTTAGGCAACGTGAAGTACGAGCTTCCTTACCTCAATGACTATTTTGACTAGAAGTTTCTACTGTCATGGCTAAGTGAGTTTAAATCCTTACATTTATGTACTTATGTTTTTACTTGTAGTTTAGTGGCACTAGAATTAGGAAAAGATAAAACACGATAGCATGTGTCTTGCTTATATGATTGAAATCATGATAAATATATTGAAGCAGTAATTGTTAACTAATCATTGTATGATTTAGTATAGAAATGATTTATCTGCAAACTCTATGATCACCTTTAAAACATATAATATTATGTCGTGATTACTTAACTAAAATGATTCATGCATGACATGTAGTGAGTAACATTGCATTCATTTTATACCTTCAGTGGGATAAAAGCATAGTAATGAGGCCCGTAGAACCTGAAATTCTACTCTATGGCAATTGATCGCTCGTAATAAAAATGGTAGGTGGACACTTGAAATAACTATATTTTAACGGCTAGTAGTGGCTCGTATAAAAACTACAAAAACTTCATTTGTGACTTATGGCCTTATTGCCTAGAACACCTAACCCCGAATGGAGAGGTAAATCATTCAACATATGATTGCTGTAAAATCATATGTATTGTTTGCTCACATGTTTGATTGCATCTCATATGCGTGTTTAAATAACTTGTTTTGATATTGATTGTCCGAGTGCTTTATTTGTGGAATTAATTCTTACTAAGCAAGAAGCTTACTCCCTTATAGATATCTACTGTAGCATCCCTACCTATGGTTGAAGCCCAGGAATATTTCTCTCAGGTATTACCTTTTGGACTAGGAGTTTTTGGATGAAGTCAAAGACTAGTTGTAGACTTAGACTTCTAAGTAAATCTCTAATATATTTATTTTGAATAGACTTTGATAGACTTTATCCTTTGATAGGGAAATGACTCTTTGATATTTTGTAAGACCTTTATATTCTTATATTTAAGATGTTTATGTTATGATTTTCATTCTTAATTGCTATATGAATGTCTTCTTAAACAACTTATTTCAAAGCTAGTCCTCTATTATTATGAAGGTATGCCTTACACCTCGTATCAAAGCTTTTGGGATGACTAAGGTTGTCATACTTAAGCTTTAATATTGAGTGTGGGGGACTGTTATGTTTAAGATACCATTTGAGGCATGACAATAAATGTTAATCGTATTCAAATTGAGTTTAGGTATTAATATTATTTCAATTAAAATTTAAAAAATATATTTTAATAAATCGAGTCTAAACGAATTTAATCGAGTCAAATTTTAGATTATATAATTTTATTAAACTTGAACTAAACTCAAACTTTGAAATTTCGAGTTGAACTTGAATTCGAGCTCAGCACTGCACCATTTTGATTCAACTCATTTGATGTCCTAGTTCTAAATGGGTAATAACTAGTTTTAATTTTTTGATGTTGATTTAATTTAACGAACATAAACAAACATAAATGTGTTGTGTTAGAATGAAATTGCAAGTGTATTAGCCATATGTTTGTTACTGTAAAGTGTTATGTATTTCTTTATAAAACCATTAGAAACATAAACAAACATAAAATGTGTTGTGTTAGAATGAAATTGCAAGTGTATTAGCCATATGTTTGTTACTAATAAAGTGTTATGTATTTCTTTATAAAAGCATTAGAATGCTTGAGATCTTCCCCCCCACGGCCCCACCCTCCCCCACCAACACAACCTCCGCCCCTACACCCACACCCCCACAACCCCCCACATCACCTACCCACCAAACCCCCACACACACCCCCCCCGGGGCCCACGCCTTCTTTTTTTTGCCCTTTTGGCAATAGGAACAAGTTTTTTAGGATTAATAAGCAAAAATTTTGTCTTGTCTTTATATTAGTACTCTTATGAAGACAGTTCATGACCTTTTTTTATAATATATTAGCCTCATATTTATCCAACTTTATATATTGGAAAAATTGCATATAACCCTCTAAACTTTGACTCAATATAGATATTAGATTACTTTTTAAATATTACTAATAATTTCTAAATTTTAATAAATTAGAAATATAACGGACGTTTGAATTTTCAGTTACAAAAATGCATTAGAAGTTATTAAATTTATTTATCAATTTATTAAAGTTTAAAATGGCTAACTGCAAAATTAATAAGAATTCAAAGGTCTATCTACATCAAGGTTACAGTTCCTCATGTATTTTTATGGGAAAATGGCACAATTAGTGATGATTTAACAAGAAGCCAAATTGAGGCGAAGATGGTCCAGGCAAGAAGCAACAAAAAGTCCATATGTAGTAACCTGGGCTTGGAATGAAAACGTAAGTAAACTAGAAAAGCTTAATACGTGGGCTGCCATTTCTAATGTAAACGGCCTGAAGTTTGGTTTTGTTAATTAGGAAAACAGAGCCATGCATTTTCAATTTGGGGGCCCTGATCGTTTAAGCAATAAGCACTTCTTTTTCAGCACTCATCATATGTACGAAGGGGCTGTTTTTATCTTTTTATAAGGGCAATCTTTGCACGCTATTGTGTTCGTTCATCAACTTTCCATTACTTTAATGCTTTGATAAATTTTCTGATATAAACTTTATTCTTTTAGACATAAAAACCTGAATGACAAAACAAACATTAGCATAAATATCTTAAATAGTACTTGAATTTTAGTAAAATATATAATTAAAAACTTAAATTTTGAAATTAATCAATTTAATAATTAAAAAAACTTTCGATGTATGTTAACTATATATCTGTTATATTGGTTAAAAATGTCACATAGGATGATAGTGTAGCCAAATTGAAGAAAGTACTATTGGTATGCACAAAAATTCTTTAAGTACTAAATTGATCAATAGCAAAGTTCATAAATCTAATTGTATATTTTTTCAAAGTTTAAGTAACATTTGCAACATTGATGCTAAACATTAATAAGATGGGTAAATGTCAAATTTGTTGCTTGAACATTATTAATTTACGCAATTAACGAACTTAAATTTAAAAGTATCAATTTGCTACCTGTGAATTTTTTGAGTTCGTTTATAGTTATTAAATAAGGTAGTTGATTGCAACAATGAATAAAAAATTAGACAGCTAATTGAAAAATTTTAAAAAGTCTAGGTTAGTAATTGCGAAAAAAATTTAGGTAGTACTACACTTTTAAATTTCGTATAGTTAATAACTCAAATCGACAAAACTTAAGTATCAAATGTGACATTCAAGCTAAACAAAAAGACAATCCCAAGTTTAAAAAATGCAAACAACTCAATTTCTCCTCCTTTTTTTTTGCATACTTATACCCGAATATATACATTTAGTTATTGGAAAATTAGATATTGAAAAAGCATAAGTTTAATCATTATTAAATAGGTAAATGTCACAAATAATACTAGAACTTTGGCATTAAAATTATTCAATTTAGTACTTGAAAAAAAAACTTTTCATATAAGCTAACCAAAAAATTATCAACAAAAAATCTACATATTCTGCCACACTTTAGGTACCATTTATGACATTAACTCTTATTATCTCTATTAAGTTCTTTTTAAGTATTAAATTGGATCTAATACGTGTCTACCATTCCTAGATAAAAAAAGATTACCGACACATAATTAAATAAAATTAATCACTAATATTCAGTTGCTAAATTGCATTTAGAAAACAAGATTAAAAAATTTACATACAAATCATGGATCTAAAGCGTGATATCAAGTTTATATATGATTACTATATTGCGGTTTACATCCGCTTCATGCAATTAATAGTTAATTTCTCAATCTTCATGATGTTTCTTCTTACATACTTTTTAAGTCATTTATTGACATGACTTAAAAAAATTATTTATAAAAAAAAGATGCTAGAGAAAGCCACACACACGGTTCGAGAATATGAAAAGTGAGGACCAAGTGCTTTTTACTGTTTGCTTTAGGAGGAAAGAGAGTGACACAGACATAAACTGGCGGGAAAATGGATTGTTTTAATTAATGTATATTGTTGATACAGGCAATATACATGTCATATATGATTGTATATCGTGTGTATAATTCACAATATATATTTTATATGCACCACTTATATATTCTATGTATAAGTCACGATTTCATACTATATATTGGAGATTATTTTTAATTTGATCTTATTTAAGTAATTATTATTAATAATGACACTAAATAGAAAATTTTTTCTATTAAATTGATCAATTTCAAAGTTTTTCAGATACTAAATTGTTTAATTTCAAAATTCAGACACCTGGTTGCATATTTTGTTAAAATTCAGGTACCATTCATGACATTATCCATGTTCAAAAGTGTTGAATTACTACGAAAATTTGCCCACTTTTGTAATTAACTACCTAAACTATACCAAATTTTGTAATTAGTTGACCGAGCTTTACTCATTTTGTAATTGACTACCCTATCTCAATAGTATAAATGAATTTGAAAAGTTTGTAAGTAGTCAATCAACACTTTAAAACTTTAATAGTTAATTGCGTAGATTGATAAAGTTCAAGCACTAAATGTGACATTTATCCTTAAACCTATTCAAACAAATTTCTTAATTTTTGCAAGGAATAATGTCACAAACATTACTTGAACTATAGTAAAATGTGCAATTACATACTTGAACTTTGAAATTGATGAATCTAGTACCTGAAATAACATAACGGATGTACTATTAGTATCCATGAAAAATTTATTAGACTAAATTGATTAATTTTCAAAGTTTAGGTATTAAATTGATTAATTTCAAATTCCAGTTATCTAATTATATATTTTGTCAAAGTTCATGTACCATTCATGATATTAACCCCTTTTCTAAATAATGGAATTAATAGATTTTGATAAAAGGAATTGATAAATAATATTTCGTAATTATTAAAGCTTTACGTTAATATGAGAAATAATTTATTGATTTTTTTTATATAAATGATAAGGTAAATGTCAAATATATCACCTGAACTTTGCAAAAAAATCAATTTTGTACCTAAACTTTGAAGTAGTAAATTTAATATTGAATCAATTTTTTTGGAATATTTTTATTCCCTTCTTAACATCTTTACTCTCTTTGTAGACATAGTAGAGGCAGTACATCATTGAATTTTTACTAAACCATTAACGTTGTCTAACATGGATAGTTGCATCTTCCACATCAGAAACTGACAAACGGTGTTTGTGTGATAGTAACAAAGCCATAAAATTTTGATTGGATATTAAATTAACTACTCAAATTCATATATCAAAAATTTTTATAAGTTTAAATATCAAATTTGACATTTTCCCTAAATTATAATAGGTTAATTCGTAATGGTGTTGAACTTTTGCAACTTTTGCAAAACTATGCAATTAAGTACTCAAACTTTGAATTTGATCAATTTAATACTTGGACTCCTTTTCGTACATGTCATTTGTATCCCATATAACAACATTAATAACTTTGTATAGTTGACGTAATGATGGTGTCTACCACATATCCTCCAGCTATTAGAAAAGGAATTAAAAAATAATAATAATAAACAAAGAGAGGAAAATGCAAAAGTAAATGTGGAACTTAAAGGATACCCAATTGATGATGTAGGTAAATGTTGAAAATGGTATATGTATTTTGGCAGTATCTGAACTTTAAAATTAATCAATTTAATACCTAAAATTACTTTTTGTGTACGCTAACCAATATCATAAAGGAATTATTAACATCAAAAAAAATTATTTTAGGTACTAAATTGATAAATTTCAAAGTTTTTGTATTAAATTAATTAATTCAAAATTCAAATACCTAATTATATATTTCACTAGAGTTTTGATACAATTTGTGACGTTAACCCTTAATGATGCTATAAGAAGTATATTAAGCATGTTTTCTCGTATGGTAATGCAAGAGACGAAGTCTACGCATGGAAGGGTATTGTAGTGGGAAGATGACAATCAGAGAAACATATGAGAAGCTATGGAAAGAGTGTGACTAAGGAAATTATGCTGAGAATTGTAAGTGGAGCTTAAAAAGTTTGGCTTACGCAAAAACTAGTCTTTCATATGAAGGTGCTTTAAAGAATGTTTACCCACTACAATGTTTCTACAAAGAAAAGGTATGTCAATGGACTTAGTATTATGGATTACAACAAGATGAAACAATAATGGAGAATAATTAATAATGTAAATAAATTTCAATATTTTTTTACAGGAACCATTCAAGAATGATTATGAAATAAGGCCAAGTAGAATAGCAAAATTGTTACAAGTCGTACGAGGAAACAACCAGTTTGGTTTAAGGATTACGTTACAATGTAAGAGACTCATGTACTCCAGCTGATTGTAACAGAAATAGTTAGTAGTTAAGATCTACTACTAGATCTAACAGAAAATACAACAAATAGTAGCTATAAGAAAATTGTATAACATGTAAATACATGAATCAAAGCAGAAAAGGGTATCGAACCCCGGTTGAGAAAATTACTAAAGAGTTGTCTAATACTTGAACATTAGCAAACTCTTCTCTATATGCAAAAACAGAAACATTCGTTAGTTGAGCAGAGAGAAGAGTAAGAACTATAAAACCCTAGAATTCGAGAGAGAGAACTTATTTGTTCGAAGTGAGGTTATGTGGTAGAGGGGACTTTGTAGCTGATATCCACGAGGGTTTCCTAACTATAGATACATAGTGGGCTTGGGCCAAGAGTTAGATAGATAATATTGGTGTTCTTGTCGATTCATGCCAATAACAAGAACAAAAGGATCAACAATATAATAGTAAGACATGGACAAACTGCGACCAACAGTGGCTTCATTAGTCGATACTATGCGAATGATACAAAAACAGATGGATGATTCTGTGCAATCTTTAAGTACTTCTTTGCAACATTCAGTTAAAGCATTAAATGAAAAGATTGATAGTTTACCCAAGATTCAGAATTAGAACTTGAATATAGATCATCATTAATGCCAATGCAATTTCATCATATTCTGGTTTATCAGATTCTTTATTGAAGAATATCAAATTAGAGATTCCGAAGTTTCAAGGTGAAGATCCAATTTAATGGATCTACAAAATAGAAAAGTTCTTTAACTTTCATGATATTCCAACAGAGCAAAGACTGGTGATTGATTCATTTGCAATAGAGGTTGAAGCGTTGGAGTGGATGCAGTGGATGGAATTGAACAATTTAGTCACTACAAGGCTAAGATTCTTGGAGGATTTGAAAGTACGTTTTAGGCCATCAGAATTTGAAGACCCTTAAGGTAAATTGGCTAAAGTCACTCAAACTCATTTTGTAGTAGAGTATAAAAGTTCTTTTGAATCAATTTCTAATAGAGTAGTAGGTTTGGGTGAAAGTTTTCTGATTAGTTGCTTCATTTCTAGCCTTAAGCCATTTTTGAAGCGAGATGCTCAATTACATAAACCTCAAACACTTGTTCAAGCTATTTTTATTGCAAAACTTTTTGAAACCAAACACAATGACCAAACACATTCTTTTAAACATTTTTCTTCAAATTCTAGACCTATCTTACAATTTTCCAAATGCAACATTTCAAACAAAAAAACTTCTTCCACTATACACTCACATGATAAAACCAATTTACCTATAAAGCGCCTTACACCACAAGAAATATAGACTAGGAGAGAGTAGGGTTTGTGTTTTAATTGTGATGAAAAATTTTCAAGAAATCACAAATGCAAACCTAAATTTTTGCTACTAATGAGTGAGACTGAGTCTGATGAGCAGCAAGATATATAAGAGGATGCTAATTTTAGCAAGGAGACACCTCTTAGTATTACAGCATCAATATTCATCGGGTCCTTCACAAGGTCTTTAAAGTACCACATCGGCATCTAAAGAAACTTTCCATTCAAAGAACCTCACTACTTTATCTGTAAAGTCCTTTATATAAGTTTCATCACTTCTTTTTATACTTTTATGGGTCCCATTTATTTTTACATAATACATTACTTTAACAACATATTAATAAAATATTCTGAAGAAACTCATTTTTTGGGGTCTTTCGCAGAGGACCACAAAAAGTTAAAGAAACTCTCCACATCCGTAAGGACCTTAAAGAGGACCTCCAATATGGATGCTCCTAGCCATCATGCATTAGCAGGGGTACTTACTCCTAAGACATTACGTTTTCAGGGGTATGTTAATGGGAAAAATGTTAGTGTATTGATTGATAGTGGGAGTACTCACAATTTTATTCAAACAAGAACTGTTAAACGTTTGAATCTTACTATTTTTTCGACTCCCCAATATAATGTGATGATTGGAAATAAAGATAGACTTAACTGTGGAGGCCAATGTGTTGATATTCTACTGCAAATTCATAATAATGAATTTAGAGAAACATTTTATGTTCTTCTAATTCAAGGTGCAGAGATGGTTTTGGGGTTTCAATGGTTACAAGGGTTAGGCCCTATAACTATTGATTACATGCGATTAGCTATGACTTTTCATAAAGGAGGACAGCATGTTAAATTAATGGGTTTAGACTTGAACAATGGAACCTTTACTACACATAATCAGTTTAGATGTCTTTGGGAAATGGATGGTATTGCATCTTGTTTCCATTTAATGGCTTAAACAATAGCAATGGTTAACTCTCATGAATTCACCAACAATGGCTAAATAGATGAACTATTGGGCAAATTTGAGAAAATTTTTCAGGCTCCATTATCATTGCCATCGTTAAGACTGGTTCAACATCATATTCATTTGAAGTAAACTAAACGCGTTAGTGTTAGACCTTATAGGTATCCTCATTTTCAAAAAGTGAGAGTGGAAAGCAAATAGAGGATATGTTACAACAAGGGTTGATTCGACATAGTTCCAATCCATTTTCTTCTGGGTGTTGTTAGCTAAGAAAAAAGACGGAAATGGTAGTTTTGTATTGATTACCATGCTTTAAATCATATGACAGTGAAGGATGAGTTTCCCATTCCTATAATACATGAGCGATTGGATGAGTTAAAGCATGCTAAGGTATTTTCTAAGTTGGATTTGAGAGCAGGATACCATCAAATTCAGATGTATCCTGAAGATATTCATAAGACAACTTTCAGAACTCATCAAGGATGCTTTGAATTCCTTATCATGCCTTTCGGGTTATGTAATGCTCTAGCAACTTTCCAAAGTATTATGAATTGGTTGTTTGAATCCTTTTTAAGGAAGTTTGTTATCGTATTTTTCGATGACATTTTGGTGTATAGTTCAAGTTTGGAGGAGAATTTACAATATCTGACCACAGATTTGTAAGCTTTACTAGACAATGAATTTTATGTGAAGAAAAGAAAATGTGCTTTTGCTCAAACCACTATTGAATATCTAGGCCACATAGTTTCAAATGGAGGTGTAGCACCTAATCCATCTAAGATTGATTTTGTGAAACATTGGCCATTGCCAAAAACTTTGAAGCAATTAAAAGTTTTTTTGGGACTTGCTGGGTATTATGGACGATTTGTCAAAAGCTATGCATCTATAGCTCATCCTCTAATAGATATGTTGAAGATAGATTGTTTTAAATGGAATGACGAGGCTTTAGCTGCTTTTGATTAGTTTAAGATAGGTTTGATTCAGGCACCAATTTTGGCATTACTTGATTCCTCAAGACCTTTTATCATAGAGACAGATGCATCGGGTTATGGAGTGGGAGCAATACTTTTACAATCAAATAATCAAGTTGCCTACTTTAGTAAAAAGCTTCCCAGACATTTGCAAAAAGCTTCAACTTATGTATGTGAACTGTTTGCTTTAGTAGAAGCAGTTAAGAAATGGTGTCAATATTTGTTGGGGAGCTGTTTTACTATTCGAACGAATCATCAAAGTTTAAAGGAGATATTATAACAAGTGATCCACACACCCGAACAATAGAAATATTTAGTAAAATTGATGGGGTATGACTACTCTATTGTGTATAAAGCAGGGAGTAAGAATCAGGTAGCTAATGCTTTGTCTAGAAGAGAAGTGGATGAGACACACTATATGATCTACAATTCCTTGTTTTCGTTTGATTGATGTTTTAAAACAGGAATACATCTTTACTAGAATTCAAACAGATGATTGAAGGAATTCTATAAGGTATTCCTCAGAAATGGCCACTTCAGTAGAAGAATGATCTTTTATTTTATCAGGACAAATTATTCTTGTTCTACAATCATCATTAATTCCTATGATTCTTAAGGAATTTCATGACTCTCCTTTAGTTAGCCATTTCGGGTTTTTGAAAACTTATAAAAGGATTGTAGCTAATTTTTTTCTTTTTTTGGGAAGGGATGCGAGCACAAATTGCATTATGTTGGTCCCGAAAAGATAACCAAGAGAGGGGTAAATTGGTTATCTAAAAATTTACTTTTAAAAATTTTGAATAAACTTCACACCACTTGGTTACTCAACTAAAATGGCTTTGAAACTTTCTCAAAACAATAAACTTAACAAATGAAATCTTTAAACAAAAATTTGATCAAAACAACTTGTTTAAGTTCACAAAAATTCAAACAACACTTCAAAACTTTTACTCCCAATTTACTTTATGAGCAACTCTCTGATATAGAAATTATGTATCAATTACTCTCTGATCAACCTTCTAAGCATGTAACACAGATATGAACAATAAATATAATTGCACGAACTTAAAGAGAGATAAGGGAGTAGAGAGTGCAAAGTCGATTTATAGAGGTTCTGCCTTGAGTGTCAATCCTCTCTTCAGCTCAAGTTGGGGTCTCGGTGTACTACACCGATTGTGTTCCACTATCCAATCAATCAACAAAAGTTACAAGATGTCCTTACTAATTCTCTTTGGCTACAATGCAATCAGCTTGATTCTCCTAATCAATCAATCTACTGAGCCTACTTGTAACTCTCAATCTCACACTAATTGTGTAAAATCAAATCTAAGAAAAAAGAATAAGTATCCTAAAAAATTTCGATCAAATGAAACACTAGAAATTGATAGTAATTAATGCAAGAAAATAAGAAGGCTTTTGTTCTTTGTTTGTTGTATTCTTTTTCTCGTAATTGTTCTTTATAATCTCTGTCTTGGATGCGTATGTTTTAATCTTGTTTTCCAACGCTTAGAAGATGAAATGGATAAGCTTGTTTTGGATTTCTTGCTCGTGATATCAACTTATGGTTATCTTCAATATCTACAAAATTTGAATCTTGATATCCGGTTGTTGTTATCTTGAAATTTTTGCTTCAATGGATAAGTTTGTACATCCAACAGCTAGTATGATAATCTTGAACTTGAAATTTGAATTTGATTTTATCTATTGTTCACAAATTCCTTCATCTAGTATTGTTCACGTAATATTTGGATCGTTTCTCCCATGATTTTCGAATTCCTTGAATAGATAAAAATTCCTTGAACATCTGGATCGTGTTTTGTAAGAACTTCATATTATGCACACTAAATTTCTCCTCAAATGTAATTTGCTGTGTGATTTCAAAAATAAAATCCCAATCTCATTATCTCTCTTATAAGCTTCACTTGTAATAACACTTGATGAAAAATCAGATTCCTTCCTAATAAATAGTGTTTGTATTTTCTATAATCATGCCTTAGAGAATTATTTAACTTCCTTGCAATTCCAAATCTTGAATCAATTATCTCGGATTTGCTATCATAATTTTTCCAAAAATTGATCTTTAATCCAAAGTTAAATCCCCATGGATATTGACCCAACTTTGTGAAACACATTGAGTATATTACCTAAATATACTCAATACTGGAGCTAGGTCTTCAAAATATCAAATCCAAAAATAAAAATCAAATCTGGAGTTGAGATTCACGTTTTACAGCTCTTTAGCAAAATGCATATCAAACTCTCTGATGTTCCTTCTGATGGTTTAAATATCATTGTAAACCATTGAAGTACCTTCTGATTAACCTTATGATATTGTTGGTCCCGAAAAGATAACCAAGAGAGGGGGGGGTGTGTGAATTGGTTATAAAATTTAATTTTCAAAATTTTGAATAAATTTCACACCATTTGGTTATTCAACTAAAATGGCTTTAAAACCTTCTTAAGACCATAATCTTAACAAATAAAAGCTTTAAGCAAAAATTTGGATCAAAAGTGATTCAAGACTTTCACACTTAGAAACCTTCTTCTTAACTCTCTGAGTAAGAAAAATATGAATGATTTACTCTCTGATTAACCTTCTGAGCATATATCACACATATACAACATCAATAATAAATCACGAAATTAAAGAGAGATAAGGAGTAGAGAGTGCAAAGCGCTATATAGAGGTTCCGCCTCGAGCGTCAATCCTCTCTTCCAGCTCCAAGTCGGGGTCCCGGTATTCCTCACCGATTGTGTTCCACTATCCAATCAAATCAACAAAGTTACAAGAAGTTCTTGCTAAATCTCTTTGGCTATAATTCACTTAGCTTGATTCTCTCAATCAATCAATCAACTAAGCCTACTTGTAACTCTCAACTCACACTAAACGTGTAACAACATATCAAAGGAATAAAGTATGGGTCCTCAAATTTTTCGAACAAAGAAGACAAATAGAATGATAGTAATTTTGCTTAAATTGAAAAAAAATTCATGGCTCTTTGTTTTCTATTCTTTTTCATGTGATTGTGCTTCCTTTTTTCTGTCTTGGGTGAGTATACTTATCCTTGTATCTTCCAAGGGCTAGGAAATCAATTAGATAAACTTTGCTCCTTATTTTGTGCGTAATATTAGCTTATCTCTTTCTTCAAAATCTGCAAATTTTGAATAACTTGAGATCTTGTTGTTGTAATCTCGAAATTCTTGCTCCAATGGATAAGTTTAAATCTCCAACAACTTATATAATTATCTTGAACTTGAAATTCGAATTTGAAATCACCGTTGTTGACTTGTTCCTTCGTCTGGTACTGTTCATGCAACAAAAAAATCGTATTTTTCATAAATTTCGACCTCCTTGTATGGATAAATAATCATCAGACAAGTTCCTTGCATATTTGGATCATGTTTTCCATATTTCCAACTAAAACTTGAATAAACTGTTGAAGATGGATCCTTGTAAGTCACATTCTTTTTCCTTGCTGTCAAAACAAAATTTTGTCAAAAAATGAACTTTAATCCGATGAAATTCGAATCCCCATGGATATTGAACCAACTTTGCGGAACACATTGAGTATATTATCCAAATATACTCAATCTTTGGAGCTGGGTTTTCAACATATTAAATCTAAAAAGAAGATTCGAATCTGGAGCTGAAACTCGTCTTTTTTTTTTGTTGCAGTTCACCTTCTAATGTACCTTCTGATGAACCCTTTGACGAACCTTCTGATAGTTTAAAAAGCTAGTGGAGAACCTTTTGATTGACCTTCTGACAGCTCATTTGTTCTTGAAATCTTCTCCAAACACTTTCTAAAGTAATCTTTGCATGGAGTCTCTTTTGAAATCATTCTCTTAAGTCATTGTAAACCACTTTGATTATATTAAATTCTTGCACACTTAATGAATATGTTAGTAATTATTTACTCCTTTTTATTATCATCAAAATCATCATTTGAGATAAATAAATTTGTTCTTAGAAAAACTTTCCAACCTTCTGATATATATTCTGATTTGAATCTCATTTTCATAACACTACACACTTAATAATTATGTAAGTAATCACTTAATCCTTTTTGTTTTCATCAAAATCATCATTTGAGAGAAACCAACACATTATATGTTCGCAATTGTGCTATATGCCAGCAGATTGAATATGATATCAACTTCCAATTACAGAACATATATGGATTGATATTAGCATGGATTTTATCACATGTTTACCGAAATCTAATGGGTATATAGTTATATTTGTCTAGTGGACAGACTTACCAAGTATTGCCATTTGGGACCACTGGATTCCAACTTTAATGCGATTAAAGTTGTATCTCTTTTTGTTGAAGCGGTAGTCAAACATCAGGGTTTTCTTAAGACAATTGTGTCAAATTAGGGATATGACATTCATGCAGATTTAACAGGAATTATTTTCTATTAGTGGATCAATCTTAAGATGAGTAGTGATATCATTCGTTAGACAGATGGTCAAACAAAAGTATTAAATCGTAAAATTCAACAATATTTGAGACCATTTGTTATGGACTATCCCACTGTAGGATAAGTATTTATCATAGGCAGAATTTGCCTATAATACTTCGTTCCATGAGGGCGCAAACTCTACTCCATTTGAGCTAGTACATGGGAGATCACCACCCCTATTCCTTATTATCAAGGTGTTTCAAGGGTGGAAGCAGTTGATATAGAGTTAGAACTTGTGATAAGTTATTGAAGACTTTGAGGGATAATTTGCCTAGAGCTCAAAATAGAATGAAACACTTTGCCGATCATAAAAAGATTAGAGGTGGAGTTGCAGATATGAGAGTTGGATTTCATAAAGTTGCGACCCTATAAGTAGATTTCAGTTTCTAAACAGAAGTTCCATAAACTTTCTCATAAATTTTATGGACCATATAAGATTTTGGAGAAAATTAGGGCGTGCTTGCTGAGTTAAGTTACTAGCGGAAGCAAGGATACATGATGTTTTCCATATATCTTAGTTGAAGAAAGCAATAGGTAGGATTTAACTCTTTACCTCTTCCTCTAGAGTTTTCAGTAGACAGACTTATTGTTCGATCGTTTCAAATTTAAGTAGTCGGATTATTTCTCAAAACAGTCGTTTTATCAAGCAAATCTTAGTTCAGTAGGATGGACTTCCATAATAAGATTTGACTTGGGAAGATTGGGACACTTTTCGATAGATTTATCCTACTTACGACCTTAAGGACGAGGTCGATTTCAACAGGAGGAGCCATAAGCTACAAGTCATCGAGGAAACAACAGTTTGGTTTAAAGATTAACAGAAACAATTAGTAGTTGAGATCTACTACTGGATCTAATAGAAAATACAAAAAACAGTAACTAGAGAAAATTATATAACATATAAATACATGATCAAAACAAAAAAGGGTATATTGCTTGCTACATTTCTAGCAAGCAATAGATCTAGAAGCAAACAATGATGTTAAGAATTGACATCATTGACAAATTATGCTCATGAATTGACAAATTATGTGCAAATGCAGATGCAAAACTTTATTTTGTTAACTCTATACATAGCTCTGGTTTTTAACTTTTACATCAGTATATTTCAGGAGTTGTTAATGAATTTGGGCTTTGTTTTCATCAGCCAGCCACAGTCCTTCATGGCTTCATCTTGGTTAATTGGTAGGACTTTTAACGATGTGTACCAAATGGATGTGACTTTTGATCTGTTTTATATGAATATAATGCAATGCTTCTATGGAAACTATAAAAAAAAAAAAAAAATTAAGAAGGAAATTAAAAAAAAAAAATACAACCTGCATGAAAGAAAAAAAAATGTTCTTACAGGTACATTATATCGTGTAGAATTTACAAATACAAAATATAAAGAGGATACAAGGTATTTAGTACTTTATTTCCATTAGTTGAAAACATAGATCCACTTCTATATTTGAGCACTAGTTTCATTTATCAACGGATGCCAAGGAGATTTTGGTCCATTCCCTAATGGGATTCTTTTCCATTTTTACTTTTAATTTCACTTTGTTTTGTTTTCTTACTTTCTTTTTAAATATTTTCCTTAACTTTAGTTTTCATATATATATAAATGTACATGCCCACATATGTTGAACGGAAAATACTCGATTTTGAATGCCATTAGAATAATTTGTGTAATTTATGTCTATTAATACTTATTATATGGCGATTATTATTTAGGTAGTTTATCAAAGATATCAGTTTTGTCAAAACTGTTAGTCTTATGATTCAAAAAAGTGAGTTTTAATGTCTAGATTTTGCAAGGTGGATATTTTAAAGGTAAACTTTACGAAACACAAGGATATAAATACTTAAGGATTCTATTTAAATCACATAATTAACATACATAAAAAAATTACATGGATTTATAATCAATTTACATTAATAAAATATACCTTGCATCATATTTTTAAAATAAATGTGGATTTCCACTCTCAGTTTTATTATTTATTAAAATGCAACTACATATAAGTAATAATTAGGATTATAAAAACTATAAATTTAGATAATTTTAATAATGAATCTTAAAATTAGGAAAGGAAAACATTTCAAAAATCAGAATTTCTGGAAAAAAAAAAAAAAAACTCTATCGAATCAGTGTCTTCAAGACACCATTTCAACAGTACTAAAATCTTGTCTTATTCATCACGACTTAGTGGTCGCCTAGCCCTATTCTTTTCATTTTTACACTTAAGGCTCTCTCAAATATTAAGCTCTAAGTTGAACCCTAATTCTTTTATTTCCTCAAAATCACAACTTTTCCTTCAAATCTTGTTAACCAGTAACCATGCATGCATTATATCCGTATTCTTCATTATTCTTTGGTTTCTCTAGACTTTTTTGCTTAGATCTTCCAAATTATAGGAATTACAAATGTAAGTATCTCTTCTCCTTATTTATTTTGTAATTTTTATCTAACATATTTTAGTAAAAAAAAAAAACTCTATATGTACATGCCCATTGTTTTTATGTTGTTTTATTAGTTAAATATCATATTCCATTGGGATCATATTTTATGCATAATAAGTGTTCGATAGCATGTATACCATTTGTTGAAATTCTATGGTAATTACTGTTGGTGAAATTCTATAGTCATATAATCATATTATGATTGAATAATAGATTGGACAATTTTATTAATGGAATCAAAATGAACGATAAAACATTGTTTCAATTTGATTTGCTGGGATTTAAAATTTGTAAGAGGTTTTTTCCGTGTAATTTGTGGTGAAACTTTATAATTGATAGTAAATTAGTCACATGAGATGAAATGCTCTTAAGTGCTTATCTTACTCAGCTTGCTAGATACAAAACAAGCATCTGGGAGATTATGGGATCTTTGTCTATTGCACTATGATCCTTTTGGTGATATGGGTGAGGATCTTACCTAGCTTGGACTAGATCCCATGTCGATGTATTTGACTCCACTTTACAGCCTAGACATAGGTATAGTTCGATTCTGAACCGAGAACTGAATCTAAATCGTCATCGACAGTTTCAAAACCAGAATCGGATCAGTTGGTCGGTTCTAAAACCAGCTATGGAACCACCGATTTCACGGTTCCTAAGTGGTTCTTTGGCCTATAACCGGTTCCACCGATTCTATTGAAAAAAAAAAAGAAAAAAGAATATTAAATATATAATTATTAATATTTAAATTATTTCATAAATAGTAAAATTTATTACTTATTCAATATTTAATTGTTATTATTAACAATACAAGTAAACATATTTTAAAATCATATATAAATAGTTTAAATAAGCTTCTCCTAAAAGCAAAATTTATTTTCTTAATAATGTGAGACTATTTTTTGCATTGTAATTATATTCTAGATTATTTTATAATATCATAATACTAACTATAATTGATATTGAATGTGTTTGTATACATATAAATGTGCATTTTAAATGAATTTTTAAAAATTTTGATTAAATAATTTAATACTTTTAGATCTAATAATTATGTAGACTTTAAATTTTATTTTATTAAAAATTAAAATTTATTTTTTATTTTATTTTTTTAAAAAAGACGGTTCCACAGTTCCAAAACTAAAACAAAAAACCGGCGATTTCATGGATCGAACCGAAACTATGGGAGATGATTTCGATTCTGCTTCCTCAATTTCAAAACCTGAAACTGACGATTCCAATTTTGGTTCGGTTCGATTATGAACCATGATGATGTCTATATAGCCCACTTGGTAACGGTTGAGATAACACACAACTAAACTCAGCCACCATCCCATCACAACTAAAGCCAGATTAGAGGTGTAGTTTCTTACCAAGGAGTAGACAACACTAGTACTTAGTCTTTTACTACTAAGTCCATGTATTCATTTGTAAACTTTTTTACTCTACTCTATACCGGTACACAAAAGTACTAGGGAATGATCGGATTGACATTTGAATAATTCATTCTATTATTTATGACATATGGTTGATATTACTACGGGTAGATGTAGTGTTTGATCTGGTTTGCCTCTTCTTTTAAATTCTAACTTAATCATACAATTTATTTTGTAATTTTTTCAAAGCAAAAAAATGAGTAATCACAATTCAAACCGTTTTTTTTTTTCCTTAAAATAAAGCATGTTTTATCAGGAGCATCAATTACATATTTCTTTTTATTAATAAAAATACAAACTATAATATTTGGAATTAATTATTTACCTAAATAATTAATATGTAAAACTTTTACATAAGAGAGATTTTATCTGTCATTGAACTATAATTATATATCACTCTATTGTTTTGAATTATCTTGAACTACAATAATTGAAGTCAATATAAATATAATATGCTATTCCAATATGAGACACAAATTTCAACTTATTGTGCTTTTAATTATCACATTATCAATTGCATAAATCAATAAATAACTAAGTAATAAAAATGGTTTAGTCAATAAGATGAAGAAAAAAATAATATTAAAACATCAAGGACTAAAACCTAAAAATTAATTTATTTGTGACACACACACAACAACAAACAAACACAATACAACATGATCAATATAATTTCATTCTCATGAAATATGCATATCTAAATAAAAACTAAAAATAATTGAAAATTTTTAATACTATAAATAAAAAAACAACAATATGTTCGAGCTTTTATTTATATTTAAATCAGTTTACTTAAAACCATACGGTTTTATTTTGGGTTATAAATCCACCGGTAAACTTTTTAGTTTTTACCAAAATAAGCTGCGATGTTTGAATTGAACTGTTTAACGTATATAAAAAAGCTCAAACGTATTGTTCTTTTTTTTATTATTATACTATTAAAAATTTTTAATTTTTTTTATTTAGATATGCATTTTTAGGAGAATGAAATTTCGGTATAATATTAGGATGTATGTTTCCCGGAGTTTGTTGACGTTGGTGTTTGTCCGTAAAGTTTGAGATTGAGATCTTTGAAGATGTTATGCAGAGAAGTATGGCATAAGCAGCTCATAAAGCCACTTATGATAGTTGTATTGCATATATGTTGTACAATTTTTTTTAATATGTATTTGCAAGTATGATCGATATTATTCTGTAATTTGGACGATTTACAATTATAGGTAATTTTTTTCAGTTCAAAATTGTGTAATCAGCCATTTTGTTCAAATATAGTTTTAAAGACACGATTTCACTGTTTGTGATGTATTATTGATTTTTTTTTTAAATTCTGATTTTTAGATTTCATTTTTTTTTTGCATTTTTTCCATTTGAAAAAAGTCAAAGCCAATTGACATAAAAAAACTACAGGAAAATTGTATTTGGTATTATGCATAACATATATAATATGTAAATATTAATAAAATTTTAGTGTATATAAATATATATATAGATAATAAATATTTTGAAAACTATTAATTAGGTCCTGATGTTACATCCCATAACATTTAAAAATTCAAAAAGTGGGGGACGGAAGTTCAGGAAGAAAGCTTTTTATTGAAAAATAAAATAATAAATAAATCAGAAAACAGGACCTTCCCGTAGTTCCCTGTCAACTTGGAGCTCCCTCCCCATATCCCTTTCCTCTTTTTACCTCTTGAGTTACTTGTAGTTCTTACGCAAATCGAGTTGGTCTTCGATCTTTATACATCGATTATAAATACACACAACATCGAGCTTCAAAAATGGCGGGAGGACCCACTAGAAGAGTATCAGCCGCATCAGCCAGGGCTCATACTAGAAAAGCCCAACGAAGCTCTTTTCCTTCAGGTCTCTTCGCACCCTTTACTTTTTTTTTTTTTTTTCAATTAATTGGTTGCATCTAAATTCCCTAACTTCATGATTCCCAGATACGTGAGTGTTTGCATTTTGATGCACAACTTATTATGTTTACTTGAGTTTGACTTTGTATCTCAGCTCGGCTCAGCTCGTTCGTGCTGCTTGATTTGTTTATTCGATCGATCCGGCATGATTGAGCTCAATCTCAAAGTTACGAGTCAATCAAGTTTTTTTTATTTATAAAACAAGAGCTCCAGCTCTATGATGGGGTGTCTCTCTAAGGAAAAAAGAAAAATTTATTATTACTAACACTCCACGTGTTAATTTAAATACCAATGAATGTGTGCCTTGAAAAGTTTCTTGTTTTCGCATTCTTGTTGCAAGGATGCATCATTTGACGATGTGATGTATTGAAATTAAATCTTTTAATGTCACGAGTGGCACTGGAATTTAAAAAAAAAAATGTAATTACATTATTAACTTGAAAGATCAATTTAACTCTAAATTTTGAAGTTGGTCAATTTAGTTTGTGAAAAACTTTTATGCAAACTGATAATACTAAGTTATTCAACTTTAAAGTTTTTATGTTATAAATTAATAATTTTACAGTTTAGATACCATTCATTACATTATTCTTTAAGCATTTGAGATGCGATTAAGGAGTGAAAATGAGCATAGTGAAAAACCAAAATCTTTATATTTCTTTCTAAGCTCCTATTTTGTCGATTGAAGTTGGATTGGGCGATTTAAAAACTGTAATATTCTTCAGCACGCGTTTCAGCTGCAAAATCTTAATTAGGTTCTTTTTTCTTTCTTAGTATTCTACAACAGCGTGATGATGTATTGTCCACTAATACTTTGACTTCATGAAGTTACGTTCGTGGAAAATACTAAAATTTACTGGGAAGGTTTTTTTCTTTGTTTTTGTTAGTATTAAGATTAGCGCTATAACTATCTATGTAAAAGTTTAAGCTTATAGAAATAGTGTGAGCTATTATATTTATTATGTAACACTCCTCCTTACTTGTGAATTGGGACTTTAACTTTTGATTAAAGATCGGTAAGTGAAAAACTTAACATGATGTTAGATGGTTGTGTCGCTAACCTTTATATTATCAAAGTTTAAATGATATTAGATGTTTGTGGCATCAATGTTAACATAGTGTCAAAGTAGAGGATTATGAGTTCAAATCCCTATGCACTCTTTATAATCCCTAATTAAATTAAATTATCTATTTGAGTCTTAGTTAAAGTCGACTCATAAGTGAAGAGGGCATTATATAACAAATATAATAGCACACATCATATCTACAAGGCTATAATATAAACTTTTAAATTAACTGATTATAGTGTTGACCCTACATGGAGGAAAAGTCAATCAATTTGCAATAGCTTCTTTCACTTGGTCTCCTTTCTCGACAATCAGGGAAAGTATAACTCAATGACATTGCATCTCTCTACTTCCCTTTGTTACCGTCAAATGTGAAGCAGAGTAAAAAATAATCATACTAACTTATAAAAATCTGCCAGCACCATGCAGAGAATTTCTTAGTTATTGGGCATGGAGGAAACTCTGCAGTTATGCTAAAATGCGTTTAGTCTTAACTTTTGACCCAATGATGGATATAGATTTACTTCCAGTGGGAAGGGTGTCATCATTTGCCACAATATCCTTTGAATCCCACTTAAGTTTTAGCACTTCATATTTATGAATTAATGATGTAATGAAGAAAGCATTCACCATTCCTGCCTCCCTGGTTCCATCATCTTAAAATTTTTTTGTTCTTTGAGTTATACTGAGTTCTTAAGCTGGACAAACTCTGATCAAGGATACATGATTTTCAGGAATCTTTAAAAAAATAGCTCTAGTTTTGCTGATTGGGATCATTGCATGGGCTTACCAGGCAATCCAACCCCCTCAACCCAGAATACCTGGTTCTCCTGGCAGTCCTCCAATTACAGCACCAAGAATAAAGCTTAGAGATGGCAGACATTTAGCATACAAAGAGCATGGAGTCCCAAAGAGAAGGCTAACTACAAAATCATTTACATTCATGGATTTGATTCTTGTAGGCATGATGTTGTTATCATGAACACTTTATCTCAGGTATTTTGTCATTTTTGGGCCTGTATCATTGTGCTTCTGTGCCCTACCTTTCATGTATTCTTAAGTTGGATATTGGTTTCTTTCCCTAGAACATTATTGATGACTTAGGCATCTATATTGTCTCCTTTGATCGACCTGGTTATGGAGAGAGTGATCCCGATCCAAAACGAACCATGAAGAGCATCGCACAAGACATTGAAGAGCTTGCAGATCAATTGGAATTGGGTCCAAAGTTCTACGTAATTGGTTATTCATTGGGTGGGCAGATTGCATGGAGTTGCCTTAAATATATTCCTCACAGGTTAAAATGCTTTGCTGAACTCTCTTATGAAGTGCCAAATGGTAGAAAAATGACAAATGCTGCTTATCATGATGTTTTATAAAGTTTTGTCATATTCCAATGATTATAAAAAATTGCTATCTTATCAGGTTGCTAGGAGCATCACTCATTGCTCCATCTGTCAACTACTGGTGGCCTAGTTTGCCTCCAAACTTATCATCACAAGTATTCAGCGAAAAATTTCAGCGAGATCAATGGGCGCTTCGTGTTGCACATTACACCCCCTGGCTCACCTACTGGTGGAACACTCAGAAACTGTTTCCTGTTTCTAGTACCATTGCTCGCAATCCTGATAATTTCTCTCCTTCAGACAAAGAATTGGTTACCAAACTTGCATCACGGAGGGAAACTGAGGTATTTGCCCTTTTATCGAATAAATTCTTAGATTTACTCTTTAAACAAGGCAGAAGATTATTTTCTGCTTTTTGCTCATTGGAAGGTCCTAAACAAAGTATGCTGGTGAAATTTGATACATTTCACATATGGAAGGAGTTTTGGTATGATCTTCTGGCTGTTTGGAATATGTTAGCGACTGAATATCTAGAATTTCATTGCTTATGGTTTCTAGATTAGAAGTTTGCTAGGAACACAGAGATTGTCTCACCTGTTCCAAGTTGACTACTTTTAATATTTTTTGTCAAGAGTTCTACAATCTTCTGCTCTTTGCTTCTTGAATAAGCTATGTGACTGCATTCTTAGAATAAAATTGCCTACCTCTTAATTATAGGCAGTATGATTTGTTTTTGAAATTCTAATATTTATGCAAGGCTTACTTGTGATGTTTGAAACCTTGAGCTTAATCTATTTAGTATCAGTAATTAGAATGTTTATGAAGTCATTTATTCTATAATCAATGTAGCAGTCTTTTAGTTTTTGCAATCAATATATTTCCTTGCCTGACCTGAACATAATGTTTTATTTGTATGCCAATATCTGCAATATGCGTTCAAGAGAATTTTTTATTTTCTACAAGCACCTTTTGCTTCCATCCTACAGATGAACTTTGTGGCCAAGTACCTCAGATATATATGAGATAATGCATATTGTGTTGCACACCTGTTTGCTTTAGTCTTTGTACCATCTTATATTAACTTCCGTTTTTTTCTATCGTGCATGCACATACATCTAGGCTATGTTTGGCTCCACATGCTCTATATAGCATTTGGATTGCTCAAGGGGAATATTACAGAATACAACTATATCAATAAGGATGGGGTTTGTCATGACATTATCTTAGCTGCTAAATTTAATGCCAAGAATAACAGAAAGTGGCTTTAAGGATTGGCTATGATTTCATGATAATCTCCTAATCTTCCAAATTAAGACTTCTGCCTGTTCAAATTCCACTAATAATGAGGATTTCAATTGCTGCATTCAGTTGGAGCCATACTAAATGTAGTGGTAGCTGCACCTGCATATCTGTTGTCGGTTTCTTTAATGCATTTGTAAGTTTTTTTCTGTGTTACACTTAAGCAAATCGTATGGCTATTCAGGCTGAGAGAAGGCAACAGGGGGACTTTGAGTCTCTCTACCGCGACATGACTATAGCATACAGTACCTGGGAATTTGAACCCATGGGTCTAGAAAACCCCTTCCCTAATAGCGAAGGTTATGTCCATGTATGGCAAGGGGATGAAGATACGTTTGTTTCCGCTAAAATTCAACGTTACATTGCTGATCGGCTTCCATGGATTCAGTACCATGAGCTACCCCATGCAGGGCACTTTTTCCCATATGCCGATGGGATGTCTGATGAAATCATAAAGATACTTCTTGGAGCTGCTACTGAATAGCGTTCCACCAGAAGAACTCGAAACCTTTGTTGAGCATTTTGTATTTGTATTGTCTGTTGAGCTAGTTGTGTCCCTTCTTTTCTGGTTGTTTCTTTTTTTAAGGGCGGAAAATAGGAAGAACTTGTTTTAAACCATCGATGTCTTCTTTTGTTCTTGTTTTGTAAAACATATACATGAATTAAAAAAGATTAGTGCTAAACATATGGGGTTGTCTGTTACTTGAAGATGATCAAATTCATTTGGCAAGGCGACCTCATCTAATTGGTATATTAGATTGGAAACACATTTGTTTGTTGTGATTAAATTTTATACTAGATTGAAAACCTCGCTTAGTAGCGATATTTGAATTAGTAACTTATAACAATATGATTGGTTTAATTGAATGAAATTATATTTCACTTTATTACTGTCAAATATCTATTCTTTGTTTAGTTGTAAAAAATTTATAAAAAAATAATCTATTCCGTATAATGAGGAATAGATTAAGAATCCTCTTTCTTTTTGCTTTAGTGTAGAAATGACTCATAAAAAAATATGTTTTGATTGTAAATATTTTAACTATAAAATAAGAAATTATTAGTGCACATCTTATTCCGAAAATGTAGACGTGATGGTCTTGGTAATTACGTGAGAGCAAGTAATGTGTTGTACCCTATATGTCGTCATACTTTGTTGGATTGTCACAGGATAATTAAAATTTCGATGTGATTTTCCTGGTGTTTACTCTAAAGTAACATAGGCACAGTTCGGTTTCGAATCTAGAACTAAACTAAAACTGTTACTGGTGTTTTCAAAACCGATCATGGAATTGCCGATTTTATGGTTCCTAAACAGTTCTTTGGTCTAGAACTAGTGGAACTATTAGTTCTACCAAGTTCCTTTAAAAAAAAAAAAATAATATTAAATATATAATTATTAATATTTAAATTATTTCATATAAAAAGTAAAATTTATTACTTATTTATAGAATTTAATATATTTTTATCAACAATACAAATAAATATAATTTAAAATTATATATAATTAGTTTAAATAAATTTCTCTTAAAAGCAAAATTGATTTGAAAATGTGAGATTATCTTTTGCAATGTAATTTTTTTACCCTCTAGAGTATTTTTCAATCTTATATTACTAGCTAGAATTGATATTAGATGTGTTTGTAAATAAATAAATATACATTTTAAAAAATTTTAAAAAATTTGGTTAAATAATTTAAGATTTTTAGATTCAATAATTATTTTGAGTTAAAATTTATTTTATTAAAAACTAAAATTCATTTATTTATTTTTGTTTGAAAAAAAAGAACAATTTCATGATTCCAAACCGGAATCGGGAATCGGTGGTTCCATAGAACCAAACTTGAATTATTAAAGACGATTCCGGTTCTAGTTCTTCAATTTCGAGATTTGGAACTAGTAGTTTTAGTTTCGGTTCAATTCCGATACCGTGCGGATGTTTAACTCTAAAAGCTACAACTAGTACAATTAGGTTTGAAAGTAACCTGTATTTATCTTGTAAAACTAAATTATATTTTCCTTTTATATTTTAAGTTCTATCGAACCGAAAAAGAAATGGAAAAAAATCTATTTTCAGTTTTTAACGTTTTGTCTTTTTTATTTAAGTCCTTAACGTAATTATTTTTATATTCAAGTCCTTAGCCTTTGTAAATTTTCACAAATGAGTTCTTTTAACACCATTAGCTCTTTTTGTTAGCAAAAGACACATGACCCAATCTAAGTGACTCTAATATTTTATTTGATTAAATAATATAATTATATATATATCAATTAAGCAAATTTTAAAAAATCTGGAAAAAAAAATCTAAAAATAAAAGAGCCGTAATCCCACTTTCAAGGTGGTCGGAATGACACATCTTAACAATAGCCTAAAACACAAAAGGATGGATACTACATAAAACGAAAGACTAAATGATTATTTACTGTTAGAGTTGTAAATGAGCCGAGTTGAACCGAGCTGAGTTGAGCTTTTAGAAGTTCAAGCTCGGCTCATTTAAAATTTATCGAGCTCGAGCTCGTGCCAGTGCCAAGGTTTTTATTAAGCTTGAAATTGAGATTTGAGTTTAGGTCATTTAGCTAAACGAGACTTAGTTTGAGCTCGAGCTCGGATGAGCCAAGCTTTTTATCAAGTCTATTGAGTTTTTATCAAGCTTGGAATTTAAGCTTGAGCTCCACTTGTTTAGATAACCCGTTTTTCATTTTTAAAGACCTAACATAAAATATATAAGTGTTACTATAAATAAATATACATAATTATTAAATATAACTTAGTTTTTATTATTTTAATTATGTAATTATATATAATATAACATGCATAAAAAATTCATAAATCTAGTAATGAGCTTATTAATAAACTTAATCACTAGTTTCTTCATGAATCTAAACGAGCTTGTTCACGAGCCGACTTGTGACCTTAAATTAAAGCTTAAGCTCAGCTCGTTTAGGTAAATGAACTTTATTTTAGGTTTAAAGTTGACTCATTTACTAATCGAGTTTGAACCGAGCCGAGCCAAACTACTCGCGAGCTACTCAAGCTTGGCTCGTTTGGCTCGTTTGCAGCTCCTTTCGCTATCTCCTGAGGAACGATGATTTTACTCGAACAATTAAAAAAATGGTATCCTCTTCTCTGTTGGCCCCACCTGTTTTGTAGCGAAGACTTCAGTACTCACTCTTATGCCTAACAAATAGAATCGCATTTTAGAACAAGTGTGTGTGATTTCTTAAAACCATTTTTGTCTATGCCCAGAATAATTTGGGCGTTCATTCCTTACAGAATGATTGCACCTTAACCTTCCTTGCTTACAGAGAAGTGGAAACGTGTGAAAGAGGTGATGGTCGTTTATGTTGGAAATCAAGGGGATAAAGGAAAAATTGAATGCTTCAAACTCTGGAAATCGTCCTATCTTAGCATGTCGATCGTTCAAACGATTGCAGCCATGGTTACATTCATTTACATGATCTAGATTTCAATTATCCTATCTTTTTATTTTTTTTCCATTTTAATTTTTACAGTTTTAAATTAATTTTCTGAATTTTAGTTATTATCAATTATTTTGTTAAATTCATCTTAGTTTAGTTATTCTATTAATTTAAATTAATAACTTCCAGCGAATGAAAATGTTTTAAGTCAAAACTTAACGGAAAAAACTAACAACATTAAAAAGTCCTCATTTACAAGTTTTTGTAAAAATTAAGGACTTAAATAAAAAAAATGTGGATTTAGAACTCAAATAGAAAAAACAATAAAATGTTGAAAATTAAAAATGTAGTCTCCAAAAGAAATGAATATATGGTCTACTAATAAACAAAGGCTAATATTATGGGCAAAGGAAAATAATAATACAGTTTTTTAAAAAATTACAAAAATACTATTGATATAAAAATAATCTCGGTTTTAAATAAATTGACATTGTTTGTTTAAAAGACGAGATTAGCAGGCATAAAATTTGTCTACCATCTTCTTCTTCCTCATTTGGACACCGACGATCAAAGGAGAAAAAAACCCCAAAATCGCAATTCTAAAACCCTAACCCTAATTTCGTAAATCCCACAATGGATTTTGACAAAAGTAGTCAATATCTGGAATAGTTTTGAATCACCAAGCATTGTAGAAGTCATAATTTCATGAAATAGTAAAGGAATTCATGGAGAAATCGACAAATTTTCGGATATCGAACTCCACACGTGAGTGTTTTGCATTTTCTCTTAATTTTTTGATGATTATTGATGTTAAATTGTTGATTATTGGGTATCGAATATTGGGTGTTGAGATCCTATATTTGATTAGAAGGTGTTGTTGAATATTAACGTGGTTTTTTTTTCGTTTTCTTACATTTTCGACAATCCGACATGGAATAAAGTTATGATTTTTTTTAATTATTTTGTCAAATGGTAAAGCACATTGTATGTTAGATGGGTCTTGTATGTAGTGCTGGATGAGTTGTATTATGGAGTGGTAATGTGATTTGTATGCTAACCGTATGTGTTGCTGATGCTGCCTTGTAGACAATGTTTAATGTAATTATGATTATACCCTATAGTTTTTGAATTTAGGAACCAAATTATGAAATCATACATTATTCTACATCATACGCATTGATCATATACTATTATAAGATTAGGGTGGATATAGTAACATTAGCAAATATGTTTGAATATTAAGAGAGTACAATAGATAAGTCATGATGCAAATTTTATGCATTCACCCTATGTTTTATGAGATGATAGGGTAGAAGATGAAATAGATAAAGCCAAGTTTGGACTGTACGCTCATTGCAACATTGTGGAGGGGAATGATGGTTCCGGTTATGATAAGCGTCAGTTACTATGGTCAGTGTTAGTAGGAACTCAACTTATGAGCAAATACTTGACTTAAGATAAATAGGTTTACACGTCGGGTTGAGTTGTATCATAGGATAGATATTAGAGATAGGACGCTACACTATGATGTTATTCCAGTAACTAATAATGATGCTAGACAGGAGATATTAGTGTACACTGAAGGATTAATGCCTGTATATGTGCAGATATTTGAGAACGAATTGTCACAAACACCTGCTGAGAAAATGGGTATTAATGGAAATATTGGCAGCTAAGGATTGGTAGACTCAAACTCTACTCCAATTCAGATAATAGGTAGCATATAGGTGCAGATGGGAAACTTTGAAATTAGTGCTCCTGATTGGAGATAGGTCATGATACTAATGTGATGCCAAACTCTTCGGCAAGTAAATCTAGCGAAGACTATGATGATGATGGAAATGATAATATGGAAGCTTTTCCCTTAGACGATGCTGCTAACAGGGTACAACATAATAGAAATGATTAGCACCATTTCGTGGCTCCCACAGATGTTGATGCAGTTGGGAGTTCAGTGCTAGTACCTTTTTTCACTGCTATGTTATAATGGTTATGCTACATTTGATGATGAGTAGGAAATGAGTGTTGAAAATTAGAGTTTCAGTGATGAATTCAAGGTTTGGATGCGGTTTGAAACTAAAGATCATCTCATAAGGGCAGTTAAAATGTGGCATATATCGAATCATTACAATTTCAAGGTGGTGGACTTGAATCTAAGGTAATGAGCAGTTAAATGTACTGATATTCACAATAGAGGTTACGAGTGGAGACTCAGAGGTAATTACAAGAAGCATGGTGGGTGGTTCCACATCAGCATGGTGGGTGCTTGCACATCACTAAATATGAAGGAACCCACACCTACTTGGATGAAATCACTGGACAGGACCACTCTCAATTGGACTCTGCTAGCATGTCTAGGTGTATTATATTGGAGATTCGTAATTCTCTAAATGTGAGGGCAAAGGACCTCCAATTGACTATCTTAAAAGAGTTTGGATATAATGTTCATATGTAGAGATTCGTGAGGCGAAGCAAAAAGCTATTGAGTAGGAGTATAGAAGTTGGGAAGAGTCATATGTGGAGCTCCGTATATACTTAATGCGATAACAAAGGCAAGTCCAGGACAAAGGTTGAGTGGAGAATTATAGATTCAGATACAGAAGGACATGTCTTTCTTGACAAACTCTTTTAGGTATTTGCTTCTTGCATTGACACCTTCCAGTACTGCAAGTATGTTTGGGATACATTCTTTAATTTAATTATAAAAGATTGATACCGTTGAACTAAGTTATATCTGTTAATTGTTTGCAGACTCGTGGTCACAGTTGATGGCACTTTCTTATATGGCAAGTACAAGCACAAATTACTCATTGTAGTAGTAGTAGATGAGGTAAATCATATCGTTCCACTAGCATATGGTCTTGTCAATAGGGAGAAAGAAGACACATGTAGTTGGTTCCTTGCAAAATTGTTTGAACACGTTATCAAGGATCGCCAAACATTGCTTGATATACGATCGGCATGCCATATTAAGAGCGTAGTTGAAGGTGAGAATGCTGTGTACCCTAAGGTTGGCCTTGGCGGTAGTGTATCAGGCATGTTGCTAGTAACTTGAACTTGAAGGCGAAAAGTAAGGAATGTAAGAAATTAGTTAAAAGAGTAGCATACCAAACCTAGATGAGAAAGTTCCATTGTTATTTCAATGTAGTAAAGAAAAGTAGTCCATGGACATCAAGATATTTTCGTGAGTTGCATCCATGTATGTGAATTTATCTTATGATGAAGGCATAATTGGTATAATAAACATAGCTAAAAGTTATAATTCCATTCTAAAAAATGCTCGGTGCTTAGCTGTGGCAGCATTAGTGAAAAAAACTATTGCAACTCACTATTCAATAGGTAAAGCGAAGAGGCAATTGAAGCAATAAATTTAGGTAAGTTGCTGACAATGTATGTTAAAGAATTTTAAGGTTTAACAATATATCAAGTGCCCATCAAGTAACATGTTTCGACTATTAAGAACAAATAGTTAAGGTTCTAACTGCTCCGCGCCCTACTATATATGGTCAAAAGGGAAATCATATTCAAAAAGTAGAGTTACATGTAAGTAGATGCACATGCAATAAGTGGCAGACATATAAAATTTCATGCTCCTATACACTGGTAGTAATAGGAACTTTGCACATGGTTTGTGTTGCCCAAGTCGGGCAATGGTACAAATGGGAGAATCAGCTACAACTATATGAGCATTCCTTCATACTTGCAACAAATAAAGCTAATTGGACTCCTCTTGACAGACCAAAATGGCACCCTATCTAAGGACTTATTAGGAAACGGGGTAGGTCTAGAGAAAAACGCTTGCAGAATGAGATGGATATTCCAGATGGCCCACGAGATTATTCATGCGATTTATGTGGTTAGACAGGGCACAAAATCAAAAGTTGTCAAAATAGGCAAGCAGCTAGTAGGACAATTACGGGCAGTCGAGTTGTAGTGGTATTTTTTTTGTTCATGTGATTCATTTTACTACACTTACGTGGCATACTTTATATGTTATTGCTTCGTTTTGTTCCTAAGCATATGCTAAACTGTTTATTACTTTCTTCCTTACGGATGGATCAAGACCACTCGATGACTCCATACTGACAGGACAAAATGTTCATAGATCGAGGTTGGCATGGGAGGGATAGGCAAGATTATTTCTTCATCCAATTACTTAGATCATGGATTTGTTTTCGAATGTAGGAGTACGTAGTGTTACATTCATAACGTAGAGAAGCGAGGTTAAGACAGCAGGATGACATGCCCATAGTTCTAGATGATCGACTTATTCCATTACTGTCTCAGACTATTTCATAAGTGTTAATTATATACCATTTATACAGCTGGATTGGCACTTAATTACAGCTCTAGGGAGAGGTAGCGTCCAGAGACCCATACCTTTCATCTCGATGGGGAGTGGACTGTCACATTATAGGACATTATAGTACCTATTGGCCTTCCCATCGATGGACAAGCAGTTACTGGCACAGCTCGGATGGATTGGCCAGGGTTGTGCCAACATTATTAGGAGTTAAACCCGAGGTAGTTATAAATATAGATGGTGGCCGACTAAAGATGTCATGGTTAGATAACAATTTAAGTGCTACCTCACCATGCAAATGATTTGATGATTCGACACCATGCTAGGATGTACATTCTACTGCTACTTAGGGGATTTATTGTTGCAGACAAATCTTCTAATTTGGTTTATGTGATGTACCTCCGGCTGCTTGATGACTTAAAGAAAGTAGGTCAGTATGCATAGGGAGCAGCTTCATTAGCATGGCTATATAGGCAGATATGCATGGCTACCCACATCGAGACGGGTGACATAATAGGACCCTTTGTAGTCTTACAATCTGGGCTTAGGAGCACTTCCTACACATCACCCGTTGCATTGACAGATCACAGCAGTTACAGCAGAGTACCCACTCCTCAGTTATTGAGGTACCACGTTCGATGTCACTCAATCCCCTACACATCAGCTATTTGAGTAAGGGGTGTTTTGATAGACAATCCCCAGCCAGTATCGTTTTGCATGTTCTATGTGTTCACATGTGTATAATTTCATTATCTTTACTAATGTATAGTACATTTTTTTGCTGAACAGGTTATTAGGACCCCTACTATGTTATTATGGATTCTCTACCTACTACTACCGTACTGGCAGTGATATATGGCGTGCACGGGTTCTTGGTTTGCTTTCACATTTTAAGCACTACTATTCAGACAAGGTGTTCAAACAGTTTAGTGGTTTCTAGGGGATCCTAGACCCTCCAGCAGATATGAGAGCCCTGCATGAGCTGGACTTACGAGGCCATTCCAAATGGACTGGGCGGAGCACGCCAGGTAGATAATAGATTGGGATGGCAAGCATGATCGCATTGTCGAGCTGCAAGATATCCCTACTGGCACGTCTGGAGATTATGTCGACTAGTACTATGCGATCATGAGGCATTGGATCAATCGTATAGGGGCCATTATTGATATGGTAAGTTAATGACTACATAAGCTATATATGGATATATATTGTGTTCGATATTCACTGATCTAAATGTTTGCTCTCACTTGAAGGAAAATTTCATTTATAGAGTCTCTGACATGCCAGCAAACAGCACTCCTGCCACTACACGTGATATCATTTGTGTAGTGGAAGAGTTCATGGGGCTTAATTTGAATGATCCACCATCCATGCCTATACCAACACCAGCACTAGAAGACCCACAGCCTCAACCTACATAGAGACGAAGGCCACAGAGAGAGAAACATGCGCAGGGACGAAGTCAGGGTTAGAAGCAAGGGTGAGTCTGAGCTGTAGATATCAGAGACAAGCCTTTACCCTCGCATGTACCCGTACCTGACTAGCTTGGACCTTCACAATTTCATTATTTCAAGCTAGGTCCATCATTATCATTATATGCTCATCTGGATGAGACCCTGATGCTAGATACCTCATTCATCGAGTTCCATAACCCCTTTTATTCCACAAAGAGGTAACCATCACCATTATATGATATAGGGGAGGGACTTACCTAGGTGGATCCAAACCTATCCCATTTCATCCTTATAGTGCTGGTGGTGGAGATGGGGATGAGACACTCACACTAGTTTATCCATCTATGGACATCCCCATCAGGATGTCTATTAGTGTACACATTTTCTCGAACTTTTATCAGGCAAGGATGAGGGAGGTAAGGCACTCACAGTAGAGATTTCATAAATTTCTATCTTTTATGGTTGTTGTATATAGATTCTTATCTTTTATGTTTCTTGCATGTAGAATTTTCATATACTTTTGGTGTAAATAATAGAATATTAATGCAATCATTTCATATTATGTTTTATGAGTTTTTTTTATGTTTATGGCGAAAGGCTTCACAAAACTATTGTGATTGAATGGATTAGGTTTGAGATTGGGACTATCTTTGGATGGATTAGATTTGCAAATACTATTATGATTGGGTTATGACATCTAATAGATGGTGGATGAATGTTTTATATAGCTAATTGTGTATGATTTTGATAGGTTATAACAACTAATGTAAAAAGGGAGTGACGTGTTACACTATTAGGTAGTATAAACATAGTACCAAGGTCTCACTACATAAGTGTTACAAAAGTTGGATCTTAATACCCTCCTTCACTTAGTCTATTAACATCCTCATTAATGTGAGCTTGAGCTTGACCAGGGTTGAGGTTTCCTTGTTAAGGCAAACTTTATTTCTGATAGTGCCACGAGGTATTCTATTGTCTCCTAAATATTATTTACATCACCATGATCCCTCACTCCATGAAGTATTCAATACATTCAGCTCCAGTGCTGGGATATTTGATATTCCTCCTAGCAATGATATTTTCAATAGCTTAGCCATACTAAAGTTAATCTTGGCATGTGGCCACTTAGGCAAGTTACAAGAGGGGTCCTCCATGTTAGGAATATATGGCTTCAAAACACTTACATGGAAGACTAGATGGACCTTCAACCATGTAAGTGGCTCCACTTCATATGCTACTTTCCCAATCTTTGCAATGATAGGAATTAGACCAATGTACTTTCAAATGAGCCTTCTTTCCTTGTCCCTCAATGACCTAACTTGCTCTTAAAGAAATTTGATGAGGATTAGTCTTCAAAATCTTCATCCACTTGAAATCCTTCTCAAGGCAAGCTCTGTCAATTTTAGAATAATGCCTCCAATCTTTAACAAACTAATGCACTCTTAAGCATCTTCTAGTGTAAGGTGTTGCCATTGTGTGGGGTAACAATGGTCACTAACCCATAGTGATCTCCATAGGGCTCTTGTTAGAGGAAAAGCTTCACTAGATGTTGAAACAAAACCACACGTATCGAGTAAGTCAACCCAAATCTTCTAATTAGCACCAACAAAGTATCATAAGTACTCCTCCAGTAACATATTGAGTCTCTCTGTTTGCCCATTGCGTTAGGGATGATAGCTGGAGGTCATGCTAAGTTCGGATCCTAAAATGTTGTATAGCTCGATCCAAAACTTCCTAATGAATCTGGTATTTGTCCCTCAAAATGTTTTGAGGTACACATGCTAGAAGAAAAGTTGAGCTGCCTCTGTCATACTGGAACTCTTCATGGTTAGAATAAAGGGTGCATACCTTGAAAAACTATCCATAATAACAAAATAGATGAGTACTCTCCCATTTTTGTTAACAAAGTGATATAATCCATGGATACGCTCTCCCATGGGCAAGAAGGCACAAGAAAGGGCTTCAATAGCCCTACAGACCACTGCTTCTCACTCTTATCTTACTAACAAGTTAGACAAGCCCAAGTATAGTTCATCATATCTTCCTTCATAGCCAGCCAATAATAACCATGTTTCAACAAGATGATCAACCACAATCCAATTGGGATGGTCAACCACTAATGTACATTGCACTCCCTCACAACAATCACCCTTCTCAAGTTCATCGACTTGAGAACATACTAGTGTCGACCTTTAGTGTAGATCAAACTGCCTTCAACCTAGAGCCTGCAAGTCTTACCTTCTTTAATCAACTATTTCAAGTTATTAGCCAACAAGTCTTGGCTTAAGTGCTCCATTATCTACTTATTGGTTGAGACTCGACTAGAAAATTATCGGGAAATTTAAGCTAATGAAGCCAAATTTGCTCTTGTACTCAATTAATCTACAACCTGGTTGGTCTATCCGCTTTGGTACTAAATCTCTATATGAATATTTGCAAGGAACTCTTGTCATCTTTCTTTCTTGGTAGAGAGTTTGAATAAAAATCAACTAGCTTCAGAGTTATTTGTCTTCATTAAGGACTTTGACCCCAGCAGTTAATGCTTTCATGTTCTGAGGCAATGCACAATGGCTAATAACTCCTTTTCTTGTGCCGAATACCTGCACTTAGTAGGGTTTAACTTTTGGATCTCATATGCCACTTGATGGCCCTCTTACATCAAAACTTTACCCAAAGAAATATCTAAGGCATCCATGTGGGCTTCAAATGGTTATAAGATGTCAAGGATGATAAGAACTAGCTCCTCTACTACAACATGCTCCAACTCTTCAAACACTACCTGACACTCTTCACTCTAGGATCATGTTCAATCCTTCTTCAAGAGATCTTTGAGAGGAACAATGATCTATGAGGGGGAACAATATTTTTAGAATACAGCCTTTCCCCCCACAGACCTTGATGTTCATTGAGATAGGTCATTCTTTAATAGCTTTTACTTTGGCCCTAGCGATTAGAATCTACCTCTCCTCAATCACATGCCCAAGGAAGTTTATACATCTCTAGGCAAAGACATACTTCTCATGTTTTACAAATAAATGATTCTCCATGAGCTTTTCAAATACCATCTATATGTGCTTCACACAATCCTCTAATGTCCTGTTGTATATCAACAATGTCATCAAGATAAATGATTACAAATTTATTTAAGTACTCATGGAACACATTGTTTATTAGATTACAAAATATAATATGAGCATTATTAAGACCGAACGGCATGACCAAGAACTTGTAGGTGCTATAATAGGTAACACAATTAGTTTTAGGCTAATTAACCTCAATAATGTGGACAGGATGATACCTTGAGTGAAGATTCGATTTTGTGAAGTATTTGGCCTTACTCAATTGATCAAACAAGTGAGTAATGAGAGAAATAGTACAATGATTCTTCACTATCAACTTATTGAGACTCATATAGTCAATACATAATCTCAAACTCAGAACATGCTTCTTTTGAAATAAGACAAGAGCCCCTATGGTGCTTTTGAGGACCAAATGAAGCTTGCCTCTAATAGGTCATCTAACTACTTTCTCAACTCAATAAGTTCTGGGGGCGATATTATGTATGGAGCTTTGGTAAGTAGATTCGCCCTTGGGATCAACTCAATCTCATGATCCACAGGCTTTTTTGGAGGTAACTCTTTAAGAGCTTATTGGGCACGACGACTCTAAACTCCTTTAAGACACTTTGAATTACCCTCAGGATCTTAACATTCCCTCCATCTTCTTTCTTTGTCAAGATAGCAAGGAATGTAAGCTCTTGATGTTAGAGCCCATGCTTCAGTTGGAGCACTGAAAGCACCACCACCTCAATATTCTTACTAGTACTACTTCCATTGTTTGCTTTCTACCTCTATACTAGCACATAACATGCCTTGTCACCTATATACAATAACAGTGTGCTATTGGCATAGAAGTGACTTGGAGGACAATCACTAGGATATCTAAGAATTAACTAAATAATTAATTCAATTGAATCCTTAACACTAAAATTAGTAATTAGGGTTTCATTAATAAGAAGATAAAATTTTACTTACCTTGGATATTACGCACTAAGAAAAGCAAAAATCAATAAATCACTCACAAGCAATTAATATTATGCAGAATAACTCACATGTGTTATGCTCACCTTAATTAATAAGCTTGATTGATAAAGTAAGGTTTCAAGAGTGAAAACTCTTAAAGAGAAGTAATTTTATTCAAACTAATGATTATAAGTTCATGACAAGAGAAATGACTATTTATAGTAGTCCAAAAGAATAATAAAATACCAATAAATGACTAAAATGCCCCTTATAATGATCTTAATAAAAAGACTTAACAAAATAAATAAAATAAGAAAAACCAGGCATCCTTATGTTCAACATGACTCCCAACATAGGTCTATAGGTCATCTAGATACTTCAATGAGTAAAGATGAAACACATGATTTCAGCAAGTACGCGACCTTGAACAGAAGCATGTACTTCTCTCATGTTGCACTTATAAGGTCTACAAGACAAAGAACATAAGTCGTGTTCTTTGGTCATGTTCAACATAGTAGCTTTTTTCCGTCACGTCTTCACCTATATTTTTAGTACAACCTTCAATATAAGTTGTATTGACACTCATGTTGAAGTAACCAAGTAATTCCTTTCAGCACAAGTGTAATCATCATGTATGCTACTGGAAGAAATTATCTTCATTTTCTCAGGCTCTAATCCATCTTCAAGACCCTAAGTGCAAGATCCCTCAAACCTTTAGCCCTTGACCTTGTAATTGAACCTATGTTTTAATTCCTATCTTGATTCCCATCACTTCACCTTCACATCTTTGGCAACTCCTTGGACCGGATGGGCCTTGGAGTTCATGACCTTAATTTGGCTAACATCCTTTGTTAACACTAGCCCTAATCTATGGGTTTCTGACACATTAGCGAAGTTATGTGTGGCTCTTAAGTCTATCATTGCACTAAGACTCTTGCCATTAATGTGCAACTCAACACACATTAGCTCATTGTTGGCTTAGCTTTGTTTCGCGTTGCAAAAGTTTTCCTAACTACTAACAACATGTGTAAAGATCCCATTTGGAGCTGCTCTTCTCATTTCCTTTCAAAATCATCATGCTGATATACATTCCTAACCTTCTTCACTATGGCATTGAGTGCGGCCTTGTGTAGGCACTCTGCTAACTTAGATAACCCGTTGCACAAAAGGTAAGAGAATATAGCTTCTAGGCACTTCTCGATACCCTACCCCTCACTATTTGTTGAGAACCACAAGGCTTCTTTTGGTCTCCTCCAATACTGTTACTACTTGAACTTAGGCTCCCCACTCTTTGAGTTTACCTGGCTTGCTGGACTTTCCACCATCATATTATGACGACATACTCTTCCCTCTAGTATTGCTAGGGTAGTCTGTCAAGCACTCTGCTACTATTTGCACTTGCGTTAATTTAGCTATTTGTTACCTCTATAACTCATTCCTAGCATATGATCTCAATCCTCTAGGGAATAGAATAGGTTATCATTTTCTCTCATACCCTTGATGTCAAGCATATGTATTGAGAACCCTTTGACATATCCAATTTTGAATGTCATTACCCTATCGAAGATTATGTAGCTTCTTCTTGGCATTATACTTAACATTCTCTAGGAAGAACTAGTTTGCAACTTAGTTCTCAACTTTGCCTGTGTATCAACATATGCTACTCCATTTTGAATCTACTCATATTTGGTATGCTACCACAACTTGACATCACCTATTAGGAACATTGCTAACATTGAGATCTTTGTTCTCTCATAATCGATCCAATAGCTGCGAAATATTGCTCCATATCGAAGATGAAATTTACCAACAGTTTGGCGTCCCTCGCTAGCGAATGCTTTTGGCTTTGGGACCTTTGGATGGGTGGCATAGCAAGAGCTTGGGAGGGAAGGGAGCATTTAGAACAGCTTTCGTCAAAAGTGTAAGCTACTACCTCAACTCTTCCACTATCTCCACAATTGCATATCTTGACATCTTGTTCCTTACCCCATCTTATAGCCATTCGACTCCCATCCCTAAGTGTGGCAACAAAGACTTTGAAATCATCGGACAATTTCTAACCTTCCCATTAATTTCTTGGCTTATTGTCTCAAGATCTAACACTCTCGCAATAAGTGCCATCAAGGCAGGGGTGTACACAATATGGTTCGGTTCGATTTACACCTCGAACCGAACTGCACCATATTTTACAGTTTAATTTTTCTTTTAAATTCGAATCTAACCATACAGTTCGGTTTGTAATTTTTTTCAAATTGAAAAAAATGGTTTGATACAATTTGATTTGTGGTTCGAACCATTTTTATTCATAAAATAAAAAATATATTCTATCAAAAAACTTCAATTATATATCTCTTATCACTAATACAAATATAAACAATATATTTGAAATTAATCACTTACCAAATAAATAAATAAAACTTATAGGAAGGAAATGATTTCATCCATTATAAAATTATAATTATGACTAATCTGATTTTTTGAATTATCTTGAATTTTAATGATATAGTAGACTTTATCCCATTATAAGGCACAAAATTAAATACTTTGTATTCTTCTAACTAATATATTATCAATTATATAAATAATAAGTAACTAAATAATAGAGTAGATTAATTAGTAAGACAAAGGAAAAAATATTCAGAGTAGAATACTAGAGGTTAAAATCTAAAATTTATTGTCTTTGTAAACAACTTAACGATTAAAATATAATATGACAAATCTAATTTTGTTGTCATGAATGATACATTCTAAATAACAAACTTTAAAAACAATTAATTTTTTTAATGAAATAATTAAGAGTAAAAATAATATGTTTTATTTTTTAAAAATATATATAACGGTTCGGTTCGGTTCGGGTCCTGAACCAAACCATAAATAATTTGCTCTTCATCTAACCGAACCATTTAGAAAAAGAACCAAAATTTTGGTTTGGTTTGGTCCAATCCAATTCGGTTCATTGTTCGGTCGGTTTTTTTGCACAACCCTACACCAAGGTGTCAAGATGCTTTGTGATCCCGGCCATATGCCCTCAACGCTATCCTTTGTCTATATAAACTATACTAACGTATCATTGTTGTTTTTACTAAATAACCTAGGATTTTATACCAATTCCATGGTCTTGGGCATTCTCTATCATGCATTTGACCGTACAATGCTTACTGTTCTACCTCTGCAAGATTAAACTAGCCTAAACTCACTCATATGGGCCTCCACATAGGCTTGTAAAGCTATAAGAAAGATGAACACAACAAAAAGGAGTAAAAGTAAAACATATTAGTACGTAAGTACACTTGAAAAGGAAATGACATTCTATTAGTATAATGTGTGTGAAAATAATGTGTACAATGAGTTTTTTGGTTGTGTACAACAAATGCTGAGTAAGAGTTTGAATCTATAAGAGTTACTCAAACCCTCATAAAGAGTTTTATATGCTTTTTAGGCTTGCAGGAGGAGGCATAGAATCTTTTGAGGAGATCGTAACTAAAATAGCAAAAAAAAAAAAAAAAAAAAAACTTAGTACATGTAAAATGGATCCCAAGCTACAAAATGGGTCTCTTTATACATGATGTACACAAAAAGGGACAAGATCACCCTACATAAGTATTACAAAAGTTGAATCTTGATACTTCATATTTTACTTATTCTGTATTCACTCGCCATAGTTGTACTCATTTGGTTTTACCATTATCCAATATTTTTTTTTACAATATAATTTCAAATATGGTGTTTGGCAAGATTAAATACGTGGGATATTTGATAAATTAATTTCCTCATAAACTAGACTTATTTACTCCCCTTTCTTTAATATATTTTTTTCCGTTAGAACCAATTAAAATTCATTTTCCTATAAATGTGCTCTTATTTCTAAACTGTACACCTAAAAATGCTAATTTTCATTCTCCAACTTTCAATCCACAAACTTTATTTTTCTAATAACATAATATAAGATAAGATACCTTAATCCAAAAGCATGATTTTTAATTATCAGGTTTCGAACATACACAACTCCAACCGATAATGATATTATTGTCGACAAAGTCAAAAAGAAAGGGGAGAGAGAGGGGAAAAAAAGAAGAAGCCAAATTATGGATTGTGGTGGATATTTCCATATTCTAAGATATATCTTTCTCTGGTTTACGCATGCGTCGAGTAGTAATGATGCCGGGATGGTGAATTCATAATGATTTTAGATTTTTTGATTAATTTGCCTTTGGTATGTCTATTTACATGATTGCAACTATTTATGATGAGTCTTAACACTTCCTAATAGCTTTATCTAAGTACTTATTCCTTCAATTTATAATTTTTTTCTAACTTTTTAATAATAAACCAATAAATTTATTGAAGAGTGATATTAACGTTACAATCCCTATTGATATTGAGATAACGATAAATCAAGTATTTATACTTTTTTATTTTTTATAATTTAATATCTCATCTTTAGATTTTGATAGATTAATATATATTCTTTTAAAATATGAGCAATTCGGGTTTTCTGTTGAAAAATATTTGATGGAAATTTATGTTGATGATGAGACAATAATAAACACTTGGCTAAAAACTATCAAAATCTAAAGATGCGTTGATGCGGTACTAAATTGTTAAAAATTGAAAGTACAAATACTTTGTATGTCATTATCCTATCATCAAAATAAATATCAATCCAATATTATTTAATAGAGACATTAAATTGTACATATTAAGAAACTATAAGTACTAATTTGTAAAAATCTAAAGATCAAATACTAAATTACCAAAATTACAAGTACAAACAATTGACTTATCCTTATCCCATTAATATTTAATATGCTTGCTCCAACTTCTATATTCTAAAGGCTGTATATTTTATGATATTTTAAATGATACATTAATAATGGAAAATCGTGTGAACAAAAATGGGAAGGATTCGAATTTTAATCCCTCAATGACACGGCCCTCTGGCTGGAAATCTCCGTATGACCCAACTACAACAGTCTCTTGATGGATCTAATAGAAAAATCATCCATTCCATAAGAATCAATATTTTTCATATATTTTTAAATAATATGTTAATAATTGTCTCAAATATTTATAAAGGGGCTTGATCTTATCCATCCATTCATTTAATTCATTATTTAATTGTTAAAAAATGATTTTTTTAATTATTTTTTAGCAAAAGAACATTAAAATGACTCAAAAATTCATACAAAATGATATTAATAGTTAGATGATGAATTAAATAGTTTTACTCATAAATTGGAGTGAATATGATATCAAATAAGGAAATCTTCATACTTTCATATATCTGTATTTTTTAAAACTATTAATCATATTAAAAAATATAAAAAGTTCTCTTTTTTAATTTTTAATAAAGCCATTAAGTATATCCATCAATTAAACACTACTTATATTTAAATGTATGAAAGAAGCTTTTGGAGTGTGAGATTCATATGACATTTCTTAAATGGAAACAGGACATCAAAATATTGAATCATGGCATACGATTCGAGAGTTGATCAATCAAATTAACATTAAGCATAGAAGCAGCAACACATTTTGATAAATTCTAGCTAGACATTTTTTGGTCGAAATTTCCTTTTCATTGTCCCGATCTGGCTAGTAGTCAATCCAAAAGCCTTCTCCAGGAGTTCATCTTTTATTCCGACCCAAAAACAGCAGTTGGGATTTTGAGGCTTCCAGGATTTTGGCTGTTAAAACTCCCAAATATCGTGGCAGGCCCGTCACCTACATTCATTTGGAAGTGGACAAGACCTCTTGGGTACACAATCACCTCACCTTGCTCTATCACCTTAGCAAAAACCTGGTTAGCCGAATCGACAAAACCCGAATACACGCTTCCACGGACAACATATGCAATTTCAGTAGCTCTAGGATGAAGATGTGGAGGATTGACTCCATCAACCTCAAAGTCTGCTCTCACAAATGACATGCCTAGTGTGTTGAGACCAGGAAAAATGGAAGGATTCACGGATATGGCGGCAAGGCCAGTATCCGTGAATTCTCCAACATGCTTCATGCCAGAAAACACGAAATCATCGGTTGTGACCTCGGATGAGTTTTTGCAGGGGCGGATGAATAACTTAGTACTATTGGTGGAACCAAATTTAGGATTAGGAATGCAGTAGTCATGGACAGGGTCAGGGTCTGAAGCAATTGCTGATAGAAAATTTATGGTGAAGGTGAATATAATCAAAGAAACAGCAGTTTTTGGAGTCATTTTGTGCTTCCAAGACTATATGACTAAGCTAGGAAAACATTAGGAGGTATTTATAGTAGCAAATGATGGGAACTGGGAAGTGTATGCTTATGAGGCGTCTTTTTCAAATGGGATATTTTCACCATGATTACTGAGATTTTAATTATTGCCTCTTGTTATTATGTTATGTTTCATTTTGCAATTTTCTACAAAGATGTTGAAGCTTGCACTTGTATATGTCGAGTCAGGCCTCGGGAATTTCATCCAATAATTGCGCTTATATTTATATCTCCAACTTTAGGGGATAGAAAGCCTCTAGCAATATCTCATCTTTTTCGAGTTAGCAAAATGGTGTCCGTCTTATTATTCAGAAAGCGGATCAGGCTATAAATAAGCCGAAGTTAAACTTTTTCTTAAACTCACGAGCCAACTTAGCAACAGACACTCATTTAATATATTAATATAATATTATATAAGATTATTTATATTGATCTAATATTATAAGTATAATTATATGTAATGATCACATAAACTAATCGAACTCAAGCATGTCATGCTCAGGCTCGTTTAGCTAAATGAGTCTAAGCTTGAGCTCATATAGGCTTATTTAAACGAGTCAAGCTTGGACTGATGAACTCTTAAAAGGCTAGAGCTTAGTCTCGGGCTCGGACTTGAACCTAGATATTTTAACCTTGTTAAAAGCTTATCTCAGCTTGAGCACATTAATTTATTAAATGAACCGAGTCTAAGCCTTTCAAAGTCCAACACGGCTCAACTTGTATGCACCCCTAACGGAAATTATAAAAGTCAAATATTATATCTTTTTTATAATATTTTAATAGCATGAAATTTAATTGTATATAACTTTGGACGCAATTTTTTATAATTGCAAAGTTTATATTTTTGTAGCTATAAATACAATGATATAAATGAACTTTTCAACTTTACAAGCAATTAAATATTTGTTTTGATTATTTGATTTCATTTGTATCTAATCTGCATCTTCATTTTATCTATATCTGATATGTTTTGGTCAATTTAATCTTTTTATGAGTTAAAATATCTATTTTTCATCTATATTTGTTCATAACAAACAATTTTTTTGAAATGACAAAAATAATATGTCAAAATGACTAGAAAAAGACAAGCCAAACAGCAACTTGCCAAGTAAAGTAGGTCTTTATTAATAGAAATCGTCTTCATTCATCCAATCTTCTTTGATTGATTTATTCAATCTTAATTTCCTTTAGGTCTTACTATAGGTCTTCCTCATAAAAAATTAACCTTCTTCTTCTTAGGTAAAGTCAACTTTAACATCAAGGTTTGCAATACTGAAATCAGCCAAGATAAACTAGTCTTTTAAGTCAATGACTATTAAACAAATAATTGGGCAATAAACAAAATAATTTTGATCCTATCTAAGAAATATACATGATTACAAACTCAAAAATATTTGCAGCAACCATTATACGGATTTTTTTTTTTATGCTAGCCACTAATATTAAGTTCTATATTTTTGGCAAATCCTAATATCTAAACCTTCTTAGAATTTACAATCCTGAGCCAGGCATTATTTCTCTCTACCCTTAAACTAAGTTTACTTGTAGATTTTTTAAAATGAATAAATGCAAGGCTTGTGTCGCGTGTTTACTATTACGCATTCATCTTCTTCCTTACCACCTTTATTTTAACGTACAGTAAGCTCTTATGCTTTTTGATGCCTTGAGATTTCAAAAAAGAAAGGACATAAACCATATTGAGTTGACCTCTCTTGTCTTCATATGACTCATCCTTTATTAATAAAGCAATCAAACACTCCTAGTTCTTAACATAATATAGCCTATCACAAAAGCAGCATTTTAAATCTCAGGTTTTCTTCTTTTCTTCCATTTTCGCACTTTAGCCTTCCCCTTTTGTGGAATGTCTTCTTCTCTCTGCATTTTCTTTTTCCTAATCACTACTGGTCGAAGATCAAAATTTCTAATTTTGGAAATTCCACTAAACCCTTAGTAGTGACTTTTAAGAGTAGGCCAAAAAAAAAAAAAAAAGAAAGAAAACTTATTGCACCACAAACCAAACTAGAGTAGGTAGACAATTTGATTTTTTTTTTTTCAATACGATTAGATTCATGATACGTGTCTAATCATGTTATCAATTTAGTTCAACTAAGCATATCAATCGATTGATTTGAAACAAATAAAATTGTAATTTTTTTTCAATTATTCCTTTCGCGATTCTACTTTTTCTAACCTAATATTGAGGTTATCAACATGGTCCTCAGTCAAACTCTCTACATAGAGTATTCCTTTCAAATGGTTCTTCACCTAAAGCCTAGACATAATTTTCTATACTTTAAACCATCCTTACTCTAACTCTCAACTTAAGACTCAATACTAGTTGTGATGAAATTTTTGCTTCAAGACACTTTTGTGTCAAACACATTAGTCACTTCAATTTCAAGCCATGAGGCCTTCAACTTAACACACAAAAGTTCTAGAGAGAAATACGTGCTAAGAGTATATTTCCATATGAGAATAGATGATTTATAAATGAGACATATGTGCTAATAGTATATTTCCATATGAGAATAGATGATTTATAAATGAGATGAAGCCTTTTTTACAAATGAGAAATCTTTATTGGTTAAACAACTAAGATCAATTCCTATTTACTACTATCGTTAATAAATGTGCCTAGCCTAACTAGTATACTTATTAATACACGTCGAATTAGGATAACTAAGTTTGTGAGGCTTTTAAAAAAACCTCGTTCATAGAGGAGACATAGGTACGTGATTTTGTTACAAATCAAAGACTAAACTAGAACCGCCACCAACAGTTCCAGCTGGTTCTATTAAAAAAAAAAAAAGAAATTAATGAAAAGTAAAAAATAGTATTAATGATATAATTATTAATGTTTAAACTATTTCATATGAATAGTAGAATTTATTACATATTCATTATATTTAATTTATTATTATTAACAACACAAATAAATATAACTTAACAGCATATATAATTTAGTTTTTATAAACTTCTTCTATATGCAAAATCACTTTCCTTAATAATGTGATATTGTTTTTATATTGTAATTTTCTTTTTACCTTCTAGAGTATTTTGCAATCTTATATTACTAATTATAATTGATATATGATATGCTTGTATATAACTAAATACACATCCTAAACAAATTTTTAAAAAATTTGGTTAAACAATTTAACATTTTTAAACCGAATTATTTTTTTCAGTTTAAAATTTATTTTATCAAAATTTATAATTTATTTATTTTATTTTTCTATTTTTACTTAAAAAAATGACAGTTTTGCTATTCTAAAACCGAAACCGAGAATTGTTGGTTTCATAAAATAGACTAGAACTATTGGTGATAGTTTCGGTTTAGTTTCTCAATTTTAAGACCTATAACTAGTGGTTTTAGTTCTGGTTCGATTTGGTTCTAAAACCGTGACAATGAAATTGTAATTTTTGGAGTCATTTTGTACATTAAGATTATATGACAAAGATAGGAAAACATTTCAAGGTATATATAATGGCAAATGATGGGAATTGGGAAGTTTATGCGTTTGAGGCATCTTTTTCAAATGGGAAATTTTCACCATGATCAGTGAAATTGTAATTATTGTCTAATTATGTTGTTTGATTTTGTAATTTTCTACAACGATGTTGGGGCTCGCATTTGTATAAGTCAAGCCAAGCCTTCGGAATTTCATCCAATAATTGCGCTTATAGAAATTATTTCTTATATGCTATCTTAATTAAATTAATTATTTAAATAAGATCAAAATAAAATTAATTATCAAAATACAGTATCAAAATTATGTTTATTAATCGAGATATGAGAATTTTTACGCATAATCAAATACCACGACTTATTATCGCAATATCTATTTAACACAATTCCAAAGAGAAGAGGAAGAGGGTGGTCAGAAAGTCAAATACCTTTCTGTTGGTAATTTTTTTTTTTTTTTTTTTTTTTTTTTTTTTTGCAAATACAGTAAACATGTATTACTCATTATATATCTTAAACTTTATGGAGAAAAGAAAGTAGAAAAAAACTCAAGTAGTATTTCATCTTTCTAAAAGTTAGCAAAATGGTGTCATTATTATTGGCAATGGCAATTATAAAAATAAAATATTGTATCTTTTTGTAATATTTTATATCATCAAATTTAACCGTACTAACTTTGGATGCAATTTTTAATATTTGCAAACTTTTTATTGTTTTAGTTGCGAATAAAATATGTAAATGTTGGTACTTGTGTAATTTACTTTTTATCTTCACAACTAGCTAACTTGCATATTAGGTATTTATTAATAGAAAATTCACTTTATTCAACCAATCTTCTTTGTTGGATTTAAATATGCTCCATCAATTTACTGGTCTCAATTTTCCTTTAGGCCTAACTATAAATCTATTCTAATGTCTTTCCCACCAAAGATTATCCTCTTTCTTAAGTGATGTCAACTTGATTGTTTAATCATCCTTTAAGATCTGCATTACTATAATAAATCAAGATGGATTAGACTTATAAGTCAATGGGACTATTCAGATGACTTCTCGTTAAGTAATCAAATATAATTAGACCAATAAACAAAAATAATATTGATCCTGTAATATAAAAAAATAAATCATAGTAAAGGATAAAGTTGTCATATATTTTCAAATAAGAGGGTTTTATGGTCCACTGTAATATAAATAATAATATAGTGTTCGATGACAAATCTAGTTTATCAAGAAGGAGTCATCCAAGAAAGATTCGTGGAAGCAGCAACTAGGCCACCTCAAAGCCGCCAACCTTAAGAAGTAAGCCACTGGCGTTAACATGTACACCGCTGATGTAGGAGTCAGTCGTCATTTGTCCTGCATTCGTCCTTCGAGTTTTAAGCCGTTAATATAATTTTAGGTCGCCAACTGATCTCTTTACACCGCCAGCCTTTGTTGTCAGCATCCATACATGGATTATTTAGGTTTTTCATGTTCTATAATAAATGCCAGCCTTATTTCTTCTTCTCATAACCTCTCATAAACTTTTAAAAAACCCTAAAACATTATCAAGGCTGTAATCTTGCTTCAAGGAGGAACAAGAACCAAGAAGTAGGTAAGATTGATCATTTTCAATCCTTTAGCAATCTAAAAGAATTATCTTTCCTAAAATTTCTTGTTGGTATTGAAGGGAATTAAAGTATAGGGGAATTTTGGAGAAAACCTATGTTTGGTGGTTAAAGATTCTATTGTTTTGCAATCAAAAGAAGGAAGGTGTGTATAAACCTAAGGTAATTGTAGTTCTTTTTAGTTTAGGATTTAGATGATAGTAGGAGTATGTTTACCTTGTGAAAATAAGTTTTGAATGAATATTTGATTATATTTAGGTGTTTTTAATGAAGCTAAGTTAACTGTTTCCAAACATTATTATAGATATGTCCTTCTCTTGGTTGTTGTTTGTGATTGTAGGTTAGAAATTATAATTGAACTTAATGATATCCTGCTTTAAAATGGTTTGCTACTTGTGCTTGGCTAGGTCTAGTAGACTGGGAGACCATATTATTAGGACAGGGCCCTGATGATTTGTATGTGTCATTGTCCCAAGTAGATTCATGCATAGAGATGATTTTGATAGTTTAGGAGTGGTACGGGTACGATACCTAATGTGTGTAGGGAGTACCAACACTAATACAGCTATATAATTATTTTTATACATATTTGTTTTCATGGGGTCATGAGTTACTCTAGGTTTGGGACTAGTTACAAATGGTTCTAAATTGTGTTGGTTGCCTTGCTAATTAAAAATAATAACCTGTGATTATTGCATCTGATATTATGGCGTATATGAATTTGTATGTTGTTTGCTCATGCACTTGTAATTGCGATTTGGCATTCTGGGCTTTTATGCTCACTCCTTCTATTTTTTAGGTACAGGTGATGACCCGGTAGAGTTTGATTTGTCACGCTATGATATATTCATGGATTATGAGAAGGATGATAGTAAAGCTAACTCTCCAGCTGACTTTTAGATATTTGAATTAAAAATGGCTAGAATTGAAGACCTTATTAAACTTTAAATAGTATGATCCTGGATTTTTTTAATGAGACCTTTTTTTATGATATTTTAAGTTTATTGTAAGTTAGCTTTTGGTTTGTACCAAGTAAGTTGTTCAAAACTTTTGCTATTTCTCAATGTTTTAATAGTACCCTAAAATATGAGATATCGATGTTAAATGGAATTTATAATTATGGATTAGTGGAATAATAGCCTTAGCATATCTATATCTAGTGAGGATACGTGGTGGGCTGATAACGTTCTCATTTTAGGGCATTATAAATCCTATCCAAGAAATCTATCTTGATGACGAACTTAAAATTATCCTTAGCAACCATTATATGGTTTCTCTTATGCACTAACTACTAATATTGAGTTCTGTATTTCTGGCAAATCCTAATGTCTAGACCTCTTTGGAATTTACAATCTTGAGTAAGACATTACTCTCTACTCTCAAACCCTATTTACTTATAGCTTCTTTTGAAATGAAAAAATGCAAGGCTCGCGTTGCAAGTTTATTATCGCGCATTCATCTTCTTCCTAACCACCTTTACTTATGATGTATATTAAGATATCATGCTTTTTTATGCCTTGAGATCTCATAAAAGAAAAGGAGATACAATGTATCCACTTAACCTCTCTGATCTTCATATGACGTGTCCTTTGTAAATAAAACAATCAAACACTCCTAGTCGTTAGCATAATATAGCCCATTATAAAAGCAACATTTCAACTTTTAGATTTTCTTCTTTTCTACCATGTTCATCTTCACTTTAGCCTTTCCCTTTGTAGAATTAAGGATCTTTTTTAATATGCATGTTCTTCTTCCTAAACTACAATCCCTGAGTTTTTCCTTAGCTTAAGGTTAGACATTAGAAAGTTAAATTTCCACATAAATTAAAAAAAAAAATACTAAAGGTGAGATTACATAACATAGGTAAAATTTTACTAACATAGTTATATAATGCTAAAGCATAATGTGAACCATTAAAATCCTTAGTGTATGTTGGGTAGTTAATGATAGCTTAGACATAAATTATGTAAATATAAAACATCAAATATTAATTTAAAATTAATTTTTATGAGATTTAAAACCAAAACTTTATCTTTAATTTTATAGTTTCGAAATAATTATTAATTTGTTTGTATATTCATTAATATCTGTTTAGTATCATAAAGTGTTCGGCTTCTCGTTCACTTCGCTGAATGGAATAATAGGGGAATGAAATTTCAATTCAAAGGGAATGTACACTTAATATAAAAAGTAAAACAAGTAATTATTAAAGTAAAAGGTAAAATATCTATAATGACCTTTTGTATTTAATATAGAGAGTGGATAATTGTATATATGTTATTTTCAAGATAGGGATATTTATGATAAAATTGAAAAATAGACCATTGCAATTCATTGGGTGGAGATATGAATTATTGTTCATCATTTTAAGTAATAGCAATTTATTATAAATTATCATTCTTTTCAAGTGAACACCATGATATCAACTTTACATCGAATGAGAAATGAATAAATAGTCATTAATCTCAAGTGAACGAACTGTAAAGACTTTAATTTTCACACCTACATTTAAACTTTTTCTAAATCTACCCAAAAGGTCTTGCAAAATTTGTTTCACCATAAAATACAAGGTAAGGGTAAACCTATCCACCTTCCATAAAATTTTCTTTATTAAATATTGAAATGACATTTTTCAAATTAAGTATATCTTACTTTTTCTGAAAATTTACACTAGTTGGACATTATTATCACCAGAAGTAAATACAAGATATTTTAAAAATCTACTAGGCTAAAATAATTAATACAAAATGTCTTTTATCAAATACAAAACTAGATAAACGCGAACTTCTTTTGTTACCATTTTCCTTTTCACTGTGAAACCCTCTTTTCCATTTTACTTATGTTTACAACTAAGATACAAACTATTTCTTCAAGCCTTCACTTTCAATATTAAAAAATCATCTATCAAACACTGCTTCCAATATTTTTGAAGAAGTAGGTAAAGCAATCACTCAGAAAAACATCAATAAAGCTAAGGTAATTTTATTTTTAAAGTTACAGTGAGTTCTTTTTATCAAACACACAAGCAAACTTACGTATTTTACTATTTAAAAGTAAAACACTAAGTTTATTTGGTGTAATAATAGAAGGAACTAAACTAAGAAACGTTTGTGTACTTTTCATGTTAGAGTTGTAGTATATTTGGTAAAATCTTATGAGTACGTATAACCTTGTTTAACAAATATAGACATAAAAGTTTATGAAATAAACTAGAGAAAAAACTACACTAAACACTCATACTTGAACCTTGGTTAAATGATAGACTGATAAACTTAAGTTTGATTAGTAAGTTTACTAGATATAGTTATGTTGTAATAGTTATGTTAAACTAAGTCTTTAGCTATATTTTAACCATAGATCTGCCTGAGGAGTTAGTTTATTAAGAAGAAAAAAATATTTGTTGTTTTGACCGTGAAACAAATCGCAGCCAAAATCATGCATTATTGCAAACCATATTTAACCTAATTGACGGAAGTTGAATTGAGCATAGCTTCAACCGCAGTTTAGAATCGTGCTCACAGTTTAAGCTGTGACTTTTATGTATGATGGCCATCTTGCCTACCTAATCACATCATAATGATGCCACGGTTAACCTATATTAAAAAAATGCACTTTTTTCTTAAGATTTCTTAAACCTAGATCATCACTTTTCTACTTTCAGGGTACTGCCCTAAAACCCCGCAAGGACATCCTTTGATCCTGTTCTATATCGGCTTGTGGAACTGCCATATTTGCAACGGCTTATAATTCCTTGAGGAAACACAAATTAAAGAAGTTAGGGATTGAGTCTATGATACTAAACACAAGTAGAAATTCTTGTTTAGTTATATGCTTAATAGTGTATATTTTCTATCTTGTAGGGACTAAGATCCAATCAAGACTTTTCAGATACTATGAAGGCTAAGGGAAAAATGCATATGTGAGTAACTCTGATCTTTTTACATTGCGTGTGTGTGTAAAATAGTGGCACTAGTTTTAATTACAGATGTAACCGTTGTGTATGGGATAGGAATAATGCATGCTATGAATGATAAACTTCATTATTACAAGTGATAGTCATTTGCTTGTTACTGACCGGGTAATGTGTATTGTTGATCATTTGAAAAAAATTTGGTCACTAAATAATCTTGTGCAAATTTTAATTGACCATTAAATGAAACAAAGATGCATTGCACGACTATATAAATTACATTTACATGGCATTCATGTCATGTATTAGTATCTCGATTCTATGGTTATGCCAAGTTTTTTGTGGTCAATTGAATGAAATTATAGTTCTGAGGAATGTTACCAATGTGCTGTCAACCCCATAGGACCTAAGCAAGCACTAAAGGACGTTTGTTTGTTAGTATTGACATGATATGACCAATACTTAGTGGAGTTTTTGAAATCTAAGGTCAAGTTGAATTATAATACATATATGTATTTATAAAATAACAAATGAGTTTGAAAACAACTTCTTGTTCATTAGTTCTCATTCTCTTCTACATATGAATTACTATAGCTGGTCCTTCAACCCCTAAGAGAGGGCGTAAATTTCCATTAGTCTGGATTCCGATCATCTAAACTTTATTTGTCACATATGGTTGATTGTTGTATTGCATATGCTTGTTAATTAAACTTACTTGACATTGATTGTATTGTGTTAAGATCTAGTTATTCACTGAGCCATTGTTTGCTCACCCTCCTACAGACTTGTGTGGTTACCGGGATCTTTAGAGTTGACATAATCCATAAGTTAGAGCTGATATATATTAGCAAAGGAGCCAAGACTTGAACTGAAGAAATAGAATAGTATTTTGTGTAAAGAACAATCCAAGAACAATGTTTGTATAGCTTGATGTAATAGCTAAGAACTCCTTGTAAAAGTTATGTAATGCTATTCCTCTATGTGACTTATATGTATGCAATGTATTTCTTATTCTAAACAACCTTTTGATCCTGTTATAACTGTCTACACCATGGGGCATTCAAGCTGTATAATGTCCATGTGTCTTTCTAAAAGCCTTAGAGGGTTAAATACAAATATCTGTGATTTTAGTATGTAACATGGCACATTGATACTACTAGGATACCCTGTAGGGGTGTGACACAACCACTACTAGTGGAAGATCTTCATTCCCAATTTTTGAAATTCCTCTAAACCCTTAGTAATGACAATTAGGGATGGGCAAAAAAACCTGTTGCACCATGAACCAAATCGAAGTAGGTTAATAATTCAAATTTTTTTCAATACAATTAAGGTCAATGATTCGAATTTAATTATGTATATCAATCTAATTCAAGTGAGCAAACTTAACCAGTTGATCTAAACCAAACAAAATTGTGTTTTCTTTTTCCCAATTATTCCTTACACAATTCTTCTTTTCTAACCTAATATTAAGGTTTATCAATACATCCCTCAACTGAACCCTCTACATAAAGCATTCTTCTCAAATGGTTCCTGACTTATGTAGCCTAGACATCATTTATATACTTGATACCATCCTTACTCTAGCACTCCTCTTAAGATTTAATACTATTTATGATGAAAATTTTACTTTGAGACACTTTTGTGTCACTTAGGCACTTCAATTGCTAGCCGAGAGTCTTGAGTTTAGGTTAACATACAACATACACAAGTAACACACAAATTCTAGAGAGAAAGTAGAAAGAGATATGTACTAAGAGTATGTTTTTATATAAGAATATGATTTATAGATGAGAGGAAGCCCTTTTTACATGATATAAATCTTCTCAGTTGAATAGCTAAGATCAATCTAATCTAATGGCTAAGATCAATTCCTCTACTACTATTATAATTTTACTAATACATGTACCAAACCTTCCGACTATATATTATATACATTGAACTGGGATAACTAGATTTGTAAGATTATTAGAAATAGCCTCATTCTTGGACCGTAATTAACTAGACTATTGACAATGGGCTCTCGTTGTGCCACAATTTAGGACTCCACTTGATTTGTGCATGATACCATGATTATCAAACTCATGATTTTACTATTCATTAGATGTATAGAATTAAGGAGATCATACAAAATCATCTAGGAAAAATCTTAAACATATAAAAATCATACACCTAAATGACTTTGGATAAATTTTAATTAAGAAAAAACTTATAAATCATACACCTATGTTTAATTTGCAATTTTAACAACCATACATGACATAAGTAAATCTAAAATTTGTCTTTTTGTTTTTCTTTTCTTTTTTATTTTTTTCAAAGTAGAAGGAAGTATAAAACATCAATACGTATTCACTAGTTCAAGTAATTATGAAATAAAACATAATGAAATATATTAATGAATTTATTACAGCATTTTTTTCAAAATTATATTATTTGTCAATGCCTTTTGTTATAAATTTCATCAAACTCAAAGAGAAAATTTTTAAGAGTTGACAAACAATTAGAAATTATCATGTTTTAATTTCACTTTTAATTTCATTTATTAGTTTCATTTGCATGTTTATTAAGCTTATCAAAGCTTAGAATTCAAATAAGCGGATATAATAAAAAAATTGGCTTTAATAATAACAAAAGATAAAGTTTTTTTTTTCCTTTTATTTTCTCCAATTGGAACCAAAGGTTTAAGAAATTCATTTACTCTAATTATAAATAGATTGCATTTAACACATCCCTACAATCTTTTAAACTTACATAGGCCCTAAAGCAAGTTGAGCCTGCTGGCAACTTACTCGAGTTCAACTTAATGATAGCTCGAATTCAACTCAAGTACAATCAAGTCAAGCTTGAGTTTGAACCACTCAAGTAGCTATCGAGTTCGGGTTTAAATTTTAAAATAGTTTATTTAAGCATCTTGCAAATCTAATTGAGTATTTTAGATTTTTTTAATAAAAAAATTATAAAACTTATGTTTTTCTCCTTTTCAAGGCCATTTTTCATTCTTTACTTTTGTTTTCCTTTTTTCTAATAGTCCGCACTTATTATATTTTAATATCAAGTCAACTAAAAACTTGATTTTATTCCCAATCCCCAACTTATTTTCTTAATATAATTAATTTTTTGTAAGAGTAATCAAGCCTAACCAAGTGGACCTCGAGCTCATCAAGTATCAATTCAAGTCGAGTTTAAACTTGATCCTATATTGTTTCCACTTGATTCGTTTCAAACCCTAATATTGGCTAAAGCATGCTTACCATAAATAAATAAACTTAGGTCTAAGTTTTAGGTCTTATTAAAAAGTATTAGCCATGTAATTTTAAAAGAATTTAGGGGGATGTCCATCGAATTTACCTAATAAATAATAAGATAACCCTTGTACATGTTTTCATGCTTTAATGTAAACGTGTGAAAAAATGAAAAACCGTGGAATATTATCGTCGGTATATAATATTTTGTTTGTGAAAGGCTTTATAATCTATACAATATTAAAATTATTCTTGTAAATCGTAACTTTTTTAAAATGATATTATTAAAATTGAGATTGATATTAAATTACCTTTTGAATTTTGAACATTTTTTAGGCCTGATGTGAATATGTGTAACAATATGCTGCTTAAATTTTTAAGACTCAATGTTTGAAAGTTAATAAATGTATAATATGGTATATCCTATAATACTAATTGATATTAATTAGCCCTATAATTAAGTATTAAGATTGCTTTGATGAACGGAATAAAATTGTAATTTAATTTGTATTACTAAGAAAAGGAATAGAGTTGTAATATAACTCTTATTTGTTAATTTTTTAATTTAATAAGTATACTTTAGGAAAAAATAATCCTAATATTAAATGACAATTTTCAATGGTTAGTCAATATTATTCCTTTTTTATTATTATTAATTGAGCTTTTTTATTGAATTACTACTATAGAAAGGTAAATCCGCTGCATTATAAGAACTGGCCAAGCAGTAACTACGCAGTGACTTAGTGGAGAACCTCAGCACAGAAATCTAACTAAACCCTGAACCCCATTTGCATTTTCCACCTGCTATACAGTCAAAGTTGTAACTACAAAGCCCCCATTTTCTCTCAGGTTCTCCCTCTCTCTCTCTCTTCAGTCTGCCATTGTTGTTTCTTCATATTTTTTTTAATCCAATTTTATCTCTTGTAGCATATAATGCCAATGCAGCTTTCAATTTGAAGTCAATAAGCTAATTCAATTATTGGGTCGTGACTTATCTATATAATTATTGCCTCCAGTCTTAAAGGTTTAAAGCTTTTAGAATTATGTATAGTATAATGGAATATTAACTCGTATGATTACTTGTCTAATTTCCATTGTAACAACATTGTTGATTGATGTTGCTGTTTGTGTGTTATAATTAGTTATGTTATTGTTGGTAATTTAGGTTTGGATCAAGTAGTTGCATATAGCTTTTGGGGACTGAGTTTCAGCTTTGAGCATTATAGTGCAATCTCCACATTCTTTGAGGTCCTGTTATGTTGCCATTTGAATATGGCAACAGGCTGTCGTTCTGCCGGTCTCATGTCTTCACGAAGTCGATTACCAATGGGGACTCTAAGCAGCATTAGTGAGAAGATTTTGGTGGTCAATGACTTTGGTAGAATTAGATACTCCGGTTCATATCCAAAGAGGAATCTGCCTCACCTTAAGTGCTGTGTCAATTCTCAGAGAACAAGTCGATACTCGAATAAAGATCCTTTTGGATCTTCACCCTGAGGTTGTGTTGCTTAGAGGTGATGGAAATAATGCAATAATTACCACACAAAAGGATAAAATTGAAGGACGTGACACAGAAAGCTCAGGGGATGTAGCTGTTTCACGTAATTATGGTCAAGCTAAGATAAAGGTTGTTGGTATTGGGGGTGGTGGGTCTAATGCAGTTAATCGGATGATTGAGAGCGCAATGAAGGGTGTTGAGTTCTATATTGTTAATACGGATGTTCAAGCAATGAGAATATCACCAGTTCCTGCAGAGAATCGGTTGCAAATTGGTCAAGAATTAACTAGAGGTCTTGGTGCTGGAGGAAACCCGGAAATAGGTATGAACTCTGCTAAAGAAAGCAAAGAAACAATAGAAAGGGCGTTGGATGGCGCAGATATGGTCTTTGTCACGGTAAGTTCCTCTCAACTCAAATATAATGTGCAATTATTTGTTTTCTGTGTTAGCTCTATGCAATACATTTTATTATGGAAACATGTCGTAAAAAGTATTTGACCTTCACTTATTTTTCCAACTGGTCCTAAATCTCTTCAAAGGTTCACTTAAGTCTTAACGGTTTCTAAATTGTGCATATTGCAATGATGTTGCAATTGATTGTCCCCATCAATTGTGGGAGAGTAATAATATTGGTATATAAGGTCAACATAGTGAATGCTTAGTTAACACTTACTAGGAACCCTTTGGGTTAGGTGGTGGAAAAGACCCATTGGTCATCTATTAGTTTGGCTATTCACTGTTGTTGCATTAGTCCATACAAATGGAATGACCGTATGAGGGAAAATCTCCAGCTAGAAGGTGGAGCTAAGTGCCAACAGTGCCTATGGGGGCGTCTCTTGAGCAGTCCAAGATACTAAATTTAGTCAACACTAGATAGGAACTTTTAGATCGCATAATTGAAAATTGCCTTAATCATGTGTTTGCTTAGTTATTCACTGTTGCTAAAATAATTCTGTTTTTGCTCTTAACAAATGCTTGCCTAGTAATTAAATTTGTCATCTTTTACTCAGTTATGGCTACTTGAAAGCTAATTAATCTTTATGGGATATGGAGTCTTCTGATTTCATCAACCATTAGGAAATTGGTTTCTGAAGATATTGAAGGACTGTTATGTGGCTCTTATAGTTATACTGTGAACTCTGGTCCTTGATTTCTGAAAATTGGTGGTTGCTGCTGATAGAGGGCATTGGAGGGCATACGGGTTTATATGCAGTTATTATTTCCTATCTTTTTGCTGTGGCTTCACTTCCATTGAGTGATAATAAGTGGAGAGATAGCAAATCTCCATATAACAATGTATATATCTAGGTTAGATTATTGCTCTCCTACTTATAGTGAAGTAGTTCACATAGACTCAGTTCATTTTTTCTTGATTACGTTGATTTATGTCAGCAGTTTGTGTTCAGGCTGGAATGGGTGGAGGAACCGGAACTGGCGGTGCTCCTATTGTTGCATCAATTGCAAAATCAATGGGTATATTGACTGTTGGAATCATAACAACCCCATTTTCTTTTGAGGGACGAAGGAGGACTGTGCAGGCGCAGGAAGGAGTAGCATCACTAAGAGACAATGTTGACACACTAATTGTCATTCCAAATGACAAACTGTTGGATGCAGTTTCACAGTCAACACCAGTAACAGAGGCATTTAATTTGGCCGATGATACTCTGAGACAAGGAGTTCGGGGCATCTCGGACATAATCACGGTGTGGGAAATTTTTTGTTACAGTAAGAATGAATGAATTACAAGCTTAGTTATGGATGTCATTTAGTCAAACTTGACATACCAGAGTTTCGGCTTATTCAAACCTTGTATTTGTGCATTTTTTATATGCTTACAAAAATACTTTTCCAGCCTTTGTACTTATATTATCTTTGTATAGTTGAAATTTGCTAATATAGTATCCTTCAAGATTCTCAAATGAGTCATTTAAACACTTGGCGATAGAAGTGAAAGTGAACTGGGTTGCTCCGTTCTGGTTATTAAATTACGGACTAATGGCTCTGTGTGCCTATCACTTGCAGATACCTGGGCTGGTTAATGTTGATTTTGCTGATGTGCGAGCTATTATGGCAAATGCAGGTTCTTCCTTGATGGGAATAGGAACAGCAACAGGTGATTTGATACTGTACTGATGTTAGAGAATTATATATGTTTTCCATAGCATATTGGGCGTCCTATCCTTTTTTATTTTGGTTATTTTCTGTGTTGCTTCATTGTTTATTTATGCTTCAAGATTGATCATAGATAAAATAGCTTATGTTTTATATTAGTTCATGCATGTTTAGGGAAGGTATAAGTATGTGAGATGAATTAGGCATGAAGGTGTACACCTTCATATGAGTAGATTTAATTTATCTCCCAGTCTTTCATGCCCATTGAGGCGAACAGAAGTTGGTCTCATCTTCATGCCTGCAGACAGATTCTGACAAAATTAATGGATATGTACAACATTGCAGATTTGAAAAATCCTGAAATCTTGGTGATTTGACCATAAAGTGAAATTTGAGGTTAGGATTGAAACTTAGGTTTTAGGTCACTACTTCAATGACTGTGACCACACTCAACGAACGCATCAACTCATATTTTGTTATGAGGCCTAGTATGTAACCATGGTTGATATTCATATGGAAATAGATCAGAAAGAAAAATCCACTCTCGTAAACTAGTTAAACAATCATTTTAAACTAATTTCACAGATAACTTTTATTGCTAATTTATTGATGCTGTATGCCACTTATTTATACAAGTTTCTCAATCTTTACTTTCCTTGAATAAATGATATCAATATTTTGTTGAAGTGATTACGTATGAAATTGATTATTCATAGGGGATGCATGACATACTCAGAATAGGCATGTGACTATTCATTAACAATGTAAAATAAACCACGCAATTCTTGTATATGTCCCCTGAAACACTCTCATAGAGCTATACTTCATTCAAGGAAGATACAATTTAATGTCTTTAAAGTAAGAATTTCTTGTTCTTCGCCATTTTTGGTGATCAATGATTTCCTTGAAGACAAAATCGAGCAATTGAAGTTGTTTTTATTTGCAAATAAATAGGCAAGAGTAGTCTATCAAACATTTGCAGAACTGTCTTTTATGATATTTTCCCATCCAAGTATTATGTAGCAACTAAAACTCTGTCATCAACTTCTCATCATTTTTAGGGAAGACACGGGCAAGAGATGCTGCATTAAATGCAATCCAATCACCATTGCTCGATGTTGGTATTGAAAGGGCTACTGGAATTGTATGGAATATAACTGGTGGGAGCGATCTTACATTATATGAGGTATTTACCTAGCCTCCATTCAGAATTAATTTGATGACACAGGATCCACATTAGCTGTTTACATTGAAGGGAAAGTATCAACTTAATTTAAGAAACAAAATAATTACTGTGCTTCTACATGTTTCTTTACGAAATAGTGTTGCTTACCCCAGGAAAAATCACCTTCAACTCAAAGCTGTAGTATCACTAGACCATTTGACTTGCTACAGTAATGTGAGATGAGTTCTCATTCTGAAAATTTTTTATATATTGCCTTTTGAGTTCAGTAGAAAGTTAAAATTTTGTATGGAAAAACTTGGATGCAATCATTATTGTGAGTAAATTTTACGTGTTCTTGATGAAATAAGCCAAACAACCCCAAACATCCTTTTAAGTTGAGACCCTTGGTGTAACATCTGTAAAAGTCGTGCTGATTTTACTTGAATGAAGTTAGCCCTCCTTTTCAAAAGAGATCCTTTGCAGGTAAATGCTGCTGCTGAGGTTATATATGACCTTGTAGATCCTAATGCTAATCTGATATTTGGAGCTGTCATTGATCCATCACTTGGTGGCCAGGTGAGTTGAAAAAGAGAAAAAATATTCATTGTTGATCCATCACTCAATGGTTAAGTGAAAAATTATAGTTTCCTGTATGTACTTTCAACCACGTTGATGTTAATTATAGTATAATTACACCCAGGATGCAAATAACTGAACTAGTTCCCTTCTTTCTAATCTCTACAATGATGCATTGGCTACCAACTCTTTGCTACAGCCTACATGCTATGAAAAGGATCTTCCCACTTCACTATGTTTGATATTAAATCATAATTTTCTTCCCTCCCTAGTAAGCTTGATACTAAACAATACAAACCTATGCAACAGATATTACTGCTTCAGTACACTCTTTGAAGATCTGTTTAATCCCAAAAGTGCAGTCCTATTCTCTTTCGCTTACTTTAGGGTCCTAATTTGCCATAAATATTAATTTTTCCTTTCTGGTTCTTTTCAAGCATGAGAAACTAGCCAATTGGCTTTCCCCTAAACCCTCCGTGCCTTTCTCTCTTTTTTGGCCACCCATAGTTTGTTCCTGCATTTGATTAGTGTTCAAAAATTGCAGTAGAGATTGCATATATCACTACATAAGTTTTCTATTTAATTTAAAGAGGAAAAAAAATAAAAGAAAAAAGTGTTCACCAAAGAAATTAGCAAGACTGTAACTCAAGATTGTTTCATGTCTTTCATGCCAAGCATACAAATCAATACGGAATCTATTTCCACAATTATTAGGTACCATTTGTAGCTCTTAAATTTCTCCACTTAATGTGAATCCTTGGAACTGGCCTTAAACTAGATCCTTTTGTACCCTGAACCAGATATCATATGGTTGGATGAAAAATGATCATTTTGTTTCTCTTTTCTTAATAATATTCATCTTGCTGCATGCGCATATGCATATGACCTCCGTACCCCATACCCCCACCCAGCCAGGAAAGCATTTCATTGTGCCATAGCATGCTCTTTTTGATATATTTTGGATATATTATTGCTTTGTTGACTAGTAGACCACTGAAGAATGACTGCACATTATTTTTACATTGTACAGGTAAGTATAACATTAATTGCAACTGGATTCAAACGTCAGGAAGAAAGTGAAGCCAAATCCCAGGTACCCTCATCTTTCTCTCGGACTCGTGGATATAATGTTTGCAGGCCCTGTCTTGTTCACAATTGTGGTTTTCCCCAACTATGACTCTCATTCTCGCATTTATGAGTTTTGGGTTGACCTATTTCAGACTGGTCAGTCGTCACAGGAGGGCCATTCATTCAGCAGCCGACAATCTTCCCCTTTCAATGAAGGTGGTTCTGTCGTGATTCCAGAGTTCCTTAGGAAGAAGGGTAGATCCCGCTATCCAAGAGCATAAGTGTGAACCATCCTGATCCATGACCATTATTCTTCTAGAATTCTGCATTATTTCAATGTGATATGGTCCGAGAATTCAAGGTAAAAAAATCTTGGACATACTTTCTGGCTTACCGTCAGCATTAGACTTAAAAATCATCTGGTAGTTTACTTGTTAATAATTTTAGAATCTCTGTTCTAACATGGAGAAGATGCTGAGCTGTGTTCTCCATCAGCCAAATTAGCTGTTTGTTTTCCTTGAAGTACATAATAATGATTGTCTTGAACCAAGACTTCTGAGCAGGAAGTTCAATCAGATAATGAAAGTTACCATTCCTATCAATAATTTCCTCTGAAATTTCAATTGTCCCAACGAAGAAAATTATTTTGTGCATTCTAATTACCCTGCTGGCTAATTTGTCACATTCAAAATTTCCTCAAATATACTGGGCAAACTACATATTTTTAATGGTATATTGAGAACACTACCACTCTTAGGTTACTTGTCTTTATAAAAGTAGCATCAACCCTCTTGATTGAGTGAGGCAATCTTCAATTACACTCGCACCTGTTCCACTTGAATTAGTTAGTTATAAATATAATATATCATTTACGAAAATCAAAGAACTTTGATATTCATTATTATTATTTTTTATTTAGTTTTTAAGTTCGTTAACATACTTGATTTTATTTTCTATTTTTGTTAATTTATTAAGGATAAGCAGATGTCGTAAAAACTCTAAAAATATGTCTTTGAAGATTTAGGGTCTAAACAACTATTTAGTCTACTTTCAGCATATAAAGAGTTAAAATACACATAAAGCAAAAATATTGGTATTGATTTATCTATATGAAAAGTAACAAACTATTAAGGATAAAGATTGCAACATAATAGAAACCCAACAAAAAGAGCTTTATTGCATATTTGAATACCTGTCGAATATCAGCTTAAAATAGAATTGGAAATTCAATAACCTTTTTTTCCCCCTTTTTCCCTTCAGTTTGGTCTCTGATTATGAAGTGAGGAAAATTGATTTGTCAAAGGACTCAAATCTTCTCTATTCTTTAGCTGCCTTTTTTTTTTTTTAATTATATAAAAGATTTCATTTTTCCAATACATATAAGAGATAGTGGATATATTCCTCCATATATCCCATGGGCCTAGTAGGATGGAATAATATATTTCTTCTTAAAAGTAAAAGTGATTCTGGGTATTGTAAAGTAATTTGAAATGTATGTTTTGTAGTTCTCTCTCTTTTTTGAAATAAAGGACTGTATTATTGAAAGCAACAAAGTGCCAAATACATAATCCATTGGAAATTCTATGGTCCCATCATTAATTTAGACGGGATCACTTCTTTCAACTATCTAACAGCTTATATCATATCTAATTATATTCAAGCCACTAAAATAGTTATTATTTAAATTATTATATTAGATGATCAATCGAATAGTCTCGTTGACTATATTTATTTTAATGATTACATAATCGATTAAATGGTTTCATCAATGGGATCATAGAAGCTCTCATGATCCGTTTAGGTATAGCTTGTGCCATAAGCATTATAACCAGTAGAAGACTCAAACAGGGACATAAAAAAACTATTCTCCATCCTGGCATTACAAATAAGGAAATGGACATTCTTAGTCATAATCAATATTACCCATCATTCAATATATTTTTATATTTGAATCATTAATACATTTCAATGGTTACAAATTAAAATTTTTGTTAACGCCATTAATTTTCCATCCATAAATAACACTAGATTTGACACCCCTTGAAATTTTTCAAACTGTATGCACCCTATCCCTTCAAAACATACCTAAAGTTTCCCAACATGAGCAATTAACTATTTAAATTTTAAAATAATTAATTTAATATCTAATCAAAGTTTTTGTGTTCATTGTAATATATCAACTAATAGAGGTAACTCTATTTGTTAAATTGGTATTTTCGGCAAATGGATGAGTGACATGTATGAAGTAGCCAATAAAAAAATATTAGAAATTAAACAATTAAGCGGATAAATTAACACACACATTAAACTTGTTGGGAGTTAATTTGTTTACTTGATTGCATTCCATAATATTTTAGTTTTTTGCTGGCTACTTGACACATGTCACTTTCCTATTCACTGAGAGTGTCAACTTAGCAAAAAAGAGTTCGCTTTGTTAATTAAAATAGTATTAATAAATACAAAAGCTTTAATTGAGTATTAAATTTATTACTTCAAAATTCATATAGTTAATCATCATTTAGGCAAACTTTTGTACCAAATGGACAACAATCTTTTAAAAAAGTCAACGCCTAGGCCCTTAAATCCTAAACTTGTTATTTAAGGTAAATTGTAAGAAAATTTTCCTACTTTTAGAAAGTCAACACTCGAATTCCCTAAAAGTGGGTTTCGAAGGGTTTAAGTGATGAATCTTGAAAAGGTAGATATTCATGCGATTTTTTAAAAGATTTTAGGGAAAATCCATGCAATTTACTCAAAATGAAAAACAAATAAAATTCAAGTCACCCCCGACCTAGGGAAATATATGGATATATTGTATTTTGAGAAAGTAAATACTCATAAAATACGTGTCAACGATGCACCATTTGACTGGTGTAAAGAGCTGCATCTGGTGAATGTGCTCTCAATGTTATTATTTTTTTTTTTTAAAGAAGAAGGTACATCTATTGAACATGCTCTTAGAAGAAATAATATTTACGTCAAAGGCGCATTCACTAAATGCACCTTTAACGCAGATATTTTTTTTATGAAGATGATGCATGAGCTAAATGCACCCTCTCTCGTTATATTAAGAAAAAATAATAATAATAGCGCACACACACTCCCAGTTAAAGCAATGTACCCTCATTTTGACATATGTCGTTCCTCACTCTCTTGCATTCTTACATTTATCTTCCCTGTTATTCAACCATCTAGCAAATTTTTGCATTTTTTGAGCTCACCAAATCCAATCCACATATAACAATTCTTTTTCCCTTTTCAACATTTGTATTACATTAAATGTTTTGTGAGAAAACTCTTATTTTTGAAATTTTATGTGATTTGGCTGTTTTAGTTTATGTATATTATTTGTGTTGATGACTTCGTATGTGGGTGCATTGTTAAGACTAGTCCATTGGAGTTCAATTTAAAATCATCCGTGCCAAGTGTACGATAAAATATTATATAGAAATGGTGCGAAAGTGTAGAAAATCGTTAAAAAGTGTAGTAAAGTATAGTATAATCATTTAACCTACACTGAATTTCACCTCATTTTTAGTGTTATTGTTTTAGGTAAATGTGAAGAATTTTATCTAAACTTTAGCACAATATGTAATTAGGTATCTAAACTTTAAAATTGATCGATTTAGTACCTAAAATTATTTTTCATGTACGCTAATTAATATCACAAAGGAACCATTGGTGTGCACAAAAAGTTCTTCTAAGTACTAAATTGACCAACTTCAAAGTTTAAGTACCTAATTGCATATTTTATTAAAATTTAAATACCATTTACGATATTAACTCTATTATCTTTAACGGTGCAAGCATAGACTAGATAGCTTTGTGATGTTCGATTTGGTCTAATTTATGGTGTATGCTCACGGAAAATTTGTCGATGGGATGCATGGGTTGAGTATGATAGGCCCTTTATTAAGAAGGTATGGAAGAGGATCGATATGAACTACCAACAATTTGCAAGCATGATATGTGAAAATATTAGGATAGATGTGAACGTCAGAGGAATTGAAATAATATACTAGTACCCCTATTGTATGCTAAGTAGGCTAGTCTATGTGCTTGTGTAAAAGATCTTTTAGCTCATCCAAAGGATTAGTTGTTGGTTTAATACAAAGAGTTGTCTATGCAAATATCTGGACAATCAAGTTGTCCTCCTGAGTACTATTCAACACAAGTGAACCCATCTACATATATCGATTTGGATTTCCAACTAAACATATCGAAATATCCTCATCCAAGTGTTAATGTAAGCACCCATGACCCAAGTGTATGAAACTTCGCATTTTGAAAAGGTTAGGGGGGTGCATCAGTACATGTGAGTCCATACGAGTTAGACCCGATGTGCCACTTAGCAATGCACATTGAAGAGTATAACACCATATCTACAAATGAGTCATTATCATAACTTGAAAATAGAGTTCAAGAAGAGGCAATCCCCATGCTCAACCTAAGAGTTGCATATGAAAATTGGGATGACACCTACCATGTTGATACAAAGATTCAATCAAAGATGAGTAGAGTGGCAGTGATGACAATGTTAGTGTAGAAAAGGGTAAGGAGATAAAGGAAAATGTATCTACTGATTCGTCAGCATGACAACCCTCGAGTTCATTGGGAATCCAATTAGTGATGATCCATCTGCAATGACTGTTAAAGATGAAATCTTGCATTATAATGTTCTTGATTCATAAATTTTGAGCATCATTTGAACATTACATTGAACAACATATCCAGAAGCAATGACCTGGTGAAAGGCATGATGTTCAACATGAAGGTTGACCTTTTTCATCACATAAAATCCTTCTATGTATAGCACCATTGCAACTTCCTTGTTAAAGAATTAGCTAAGACCTTATGGTTAGCATATCGTGTGGAGTGGAATGAAGGTTGTAAGTGGAGGTTGTGTGCTTATAAGAAAAGGGAAATGGGAGCCTTTGTTATCGTTAAATTAAAAGACCATTATTCATATTTTAATGTAATGGTTGATCAAGACCACTCCCAAATCGATTCAAAATTTTAGCAAAGGGGTTTCTTAATTATTAGAAGAAAAACCTAACATGAAGACTATAAACCTTTCGTCCCATGTTGAGAAGGAGTTCTGATATAACACCTCTTGAAAAAGTATGGGAAGGCAAACGAAAGGCAATTGCAATGGTTTATAATTACTAAGAGAAGGTGTACAACATCCTGCAATTAAGGCAAAAAACTCGTGGGCACAAGTGGAGTAAGATTAGATAAGATCCCTAAAACCCAGTGGCTCGATCCTTAAATGGATTTTCTAAAAATTTCATCCCTGTATTAAGGCCTTCAAGTACTACAGACTTATTGTATGTATCAAAAAAACAATTCCTTATGGCAAATATAAACACGTTTTATTGATTGCATGTGGAGTAGATGGGGGTAATAGAATTGTCCCCTTAGTTTTTTGCATTGAAAGAAACAAACGAATTGTAGATCAAGTTCTTACACGAGCTAAAACGTCATGTAATTAGACATTGATGAGAATAGACGATATTTTTGTTCTTGAATAGAGGAGCTAGTATTATTCAGGTAGGCGAAATGCCTATACTTTCAATTTTTGGTAATTTCTCAACAGTTTAGTATCATATTTTTAGAATTTTGCAGTTTTTGGCTAAGTGCTGGTCATTATCTTATCATCAAAATAAATGACTGTCAAGTATTATCTAACAAAGACACCAAATCGCACATACTTTGAAAGTATAAACATTAATTTGCCAAAATCTAAAGATGAGACACTAAATTCCAAAAATTGAAAGTGTAAGCACTTGATCTACCTTTATCCCCAATCTAGCCTACTTATGATATGATGCCATCTAGAAGCAATTACTTAGGAAAATGTATAGGAAGCTTAGGGGCTAAATCTAGTTCCTTCGTTACATTGTACCTGAGTACTATTTTGGGCCTGTGTAAACACTTGCGCACCACAAAAGGAGAAACAATTGCTAAATGAATCATATTTGAATATGGGCGAAGGAGCTGCACAGCTTACTCAGGTCCATCGGCAACCACAAGACAACCTTGTGACTCACTAGGATTTTAGTGAAGCATTTGTCTAAGAGCAAGGTAGAGAGGAAGTATGAAGGGAGATAAAGAACAAAGGCAAAGATCTTCGATGCTTTCTGGGAAGTATATTTTTCAAGAGGGGTAGTAGGAAGAAGTCCAAGTCCTATGTTTGATTGCATGACTTTAGTTTATTATGTGTATTCTTGTATACATTTATCGCATTAGCATTTGATAACTGTTTTATTTGAGTATTGTATGTTATTTTAATTGCTTTACAACTTATGTTGTGAATATAAAACTTCAAAAATTGTATTTTTGATCGAAATATACGGTTTTGCTAAATTTGTTTGTGGATTAGAAAGGTATGCAAGTGTGTAAGTGCGGGTTTGTGTAAAGGATGAGGTTTTACTGAATTATCTAATGAGAAATTTGCTATCGTTGCTTTGTATTAGACAATACATTTGTATTTAGGGTCATTTTCAATCTTTCCTGTTAACTCGTAGGTTTTGTGTTAAGAATGCATTTAGCATCCACACCCTCTTTAGTAAAAAAGATTGTATTAAAGGTATGGTGCTTCTTTAATTAAAAAAAAAAAAAAAACCATTATACTATGGGTCTGTTTGTTGGTTGTACCCTCTTCATTGAATTGAAAATAATTGAATACACTGGTCAAAGGCATGCATTTTTTACATGTATTTTATGAATATATATTTAAAAATCGTAGGATAAAGGCACAAGCAGTGCCTGTACTTTTGGATTTTGGTAATTTGGTGTCTAATGTTTAATTTTGGGCAAAAATTACCAGTACTTTCAAAACCAAAACATTTTAATGCCTCCATACACTTAAAATTAGGCACTTTGAGCACCTAAAATGTCTTGCTTTTGAAAATATAGGTACTTTTTGCCAAAAATCAAATATTTAGTACCAAATTGCCAAACTATGATAGTACAGGCACTTCTCGTGCTGTTATCCCAAATATCGTATTCCCAAAATACAATATTTCCGTACATTATCCCTCAACTTTATGGTAGCCAAATTCACAACCAAGAATTAATTGGTCATGAGCTACTAAAAGAAGTAATTCTTATAATCTTACCATGGTGGTAGATGACCACATAGAGAGGGCTCCTCCCAAATGATAATATTTTTCATATGTATAAACTGTTGCAAGTATCTTTATAACTTGTATTGCAATTATTAGTAATGTCGTTATTTGTGACTCTTCTCATATTTATTAGATTAAAGAATTATCATTTTGTCTTTCTTAAAATCTTGAGATATTGAAACAAGTGATCAATAATAAACAAAACCTAGAAGACAAAACAAAAGGTAAAAATAAATGAGGATGATGATTGATTTGGTATTTTGTTGATTTCAATACTGATACTGTAATTTTTTTCAAATTATGAAGATAAGCATGGAAATGTTCAAAGTTAAATATGTATTGTGTAGATACAAGGTTCTTTCTAGGGTAGTTACACACATGTCGTGTGGATTTCATGCCTAGCACGTAACTTCGAAGTGCTGCTAAGGGGAGAACACTTGATGACGAAATGGCTTGGAGAGAATGACAAAAGGAGAGGAAACAGACAATCTCAGTGTCTCGAATAAACAGGTAATAGGTAAAGGAGTTTGAGTAGACATCGAACATCAATTTTATAATTCTTGAATAGTTAAGGTAGAAATCACTTGACTTGTCGTGTTTGATCTTTCTAAGTAAAGTCTCCTCTATGAAATAAAATTTATCTTCTCTCTATCAAAAAAAAAAAAAAGCTGCAAATAAGGAGGAGTGATAGGGTATTTATAGGCATTTGGCTTGGATGACGACCATTAGATCATCTTAGTGGTTACCGGAAAAGATGAAGTTCCTCATGGGCCAACGCCAATGGTCATCTCCTATGTACATAAGCCTTCCTAAAAAGGTTAGAATGAACTTGCCCAATGATCCATATTTTTATCCTTTCAAGCCAAATCTCCTCAAGTGATCCCAAAACCTGAACCAAACTCGCTAAGTCCTATCACCTAGCCCAAGAGTGAAGCCCAAATAGAAATTATAACTTTAAATCCATTTACATATTGTAAAAAATATTATCTCCTTTTATGGAACTAAACTACCTATATATGTTAGATGTAGGTGTTTAGAGTTTCTACTTTTTCGAATTTTCTCTTCCATGGTATCATCTTCTCTTTAATTGCTTGTTTTGAGTTTTTACATCAAACAAGTCTTTCTTCAATGATATACATATTCAAACGAATGCAATGGGGTAGATTAGAGTGGGAGAAAGTTCATTAAAAACGAAGATCGTGAACACTTGCACTATCTTCACTAGTATAGATAATAATGATTATGATGATGATGATTACATTACATATTTAACTTTGAATATATTGCATGCAACTTTTGAAATTTACATATGCTGCACAACCTTGGGGTGCAATCATCATTACATCAAAAGGACTATTTGTTTCATCATATTTTTATCATTTTTAAATAGATATTTGTCAAAAAAAAAAAATACCAGTGAAAAACCTGCGGTTTTACTAATAAATGGACCAAACAAATACGTTATAGATATGATACAAATAAGTTATAAATGTAGGTCGAATACATATACGATACAAATAAAAATCCAATAATCTAAATAGAAAACACCATCTTCTTCTTTCTCAATTCCTTACCTTCTAAATTTTACTTGATGTCAATCACTATAAGTGCTATTTAAACCCATGCCAACGTCAAATCTAAGAATATCCACCAACAGTTTATGGAATCCTAATATGTAAATGAGTCAAAACTTATTTAAAAGATTTGATTTGATATTTTATCTAAATTTGATTTAATAATATTAAATTGAAATTGAGTTGAAACATTATCTTGTTTAACTCTAGGATTAGCTCTAAGCCTTATCTAATTTGAATTGAGCTTAAATTGTATCAGTTCGAGTCAAACATATATATTAATATTGTTTTAACTAGAAAAAAGATAGATAAATCGAGTTTGAACAACCTTAATTAAGTCAAAGTTAAATTCATTGAGTATCATTTCAAGTCGGTGATAGGATCCAACTTATTTAAAAACCATAACTGTTTGATACCTATAATACTTGAATCTTACCCATTTTTTGCAAATTAACCTTTTAAACTTTGAAATTCCCAAAATTATTATCAACAAACAGAATACTCGAATTTGACAGTTAATTGCAAAAATAATCAATATCCAGGTAATTAATTAGTATAAATGTGACATTCACCCAAATTTAATCGTTAACATATGTACTACAAACATGATCAAAGACAAGGAACAAGATGAAATAAAGTTGGTTCAACCAACAAGGGAATAACCGAATAAATATGATGGTTTTCAGTATCCATCATGTATAAAATATCTCCTTCAAATATGTCTACATCTAATTAATAACATATGAAGTTTTTACATTTATATTTATTTTTCTTTCATACTTTTAAATGAAAAGCACACCTCTCAAATCAAATCCCACAACGCCATTGGCCATTACGAAAATCAACTCAGCCTCACAAACGTTCCAAAGAAGATATCAACCTCACATTATTCCAAAAACCGCATCACCCCCACACCTTCAGGCTCCAACTCACATTCTCTCTTTATATCTCATTTGGTGAGTATAATTACAAGTTGAACTAGTCCACACAATATGGAATCCAACCTAGAAAAACCAAGACACGCACACTCTTAGCTGACCATACAAAACAGACAACCATTTAACGACGTGTAAACTCAATGCCCCACTTATTTTTAACTTGCTTTTATTCCCACACAAACCATTTCATGCAAATCTTCTTTAGACCAAAGCTCAACCATACCAATACCACATAGAATAACCTCAACAACAACAACAAGATAAAGCATAAAAGAAAAACACTCTTTGCTAACGTCAAGCAGAAGAAAAGTCATTTGGGTCTTGGAAAATGAGCACCCAAGAGGCCAATGATACCACTACTGAGGAAATTATGGTGTCACTAGATGCATCATCGTCTTTTAAACAAACCCATCGTCTTAGTAATGAAGAAAGAGAGACTGAAACAAGAGGACCATCCTGGAAGAACAATGATGGATCTTTTAAACAGACCCATCATCTCAGCAATGGAGAAAGAGAGGCAGAAACAAGAAGATCATCCTGGAAGAACAGTGAACGCCATATTCATGAGAATGGAGGAGAAATTTCACCTTCAGCCAGTCAACAACCCAGCAATGAAGAAGGTGAAGAAAAGGAGGAGGAGGAAGTTAAAGTAGAAGGAAATAGAGGAGGAGGAGGAGTATCACTAGTAGGCCAAGGCCTTTCTAGAACTCTTGTTGATATAACAAAGGAAGGAGATTCCTCGGAGGCATCCCAGGAGGAAACTCATGGCAGAGAGAGACTGAAGAGACATAGAGTTGAAGTAGCAGGAAGAGTTTGGATTCCTGATATATGGGGTCAAGAAGATTTCTTGAAGGATTGGATTGACTGTTCTGCTTTTGATTCATGTTTGGTTTCTGGGAAAATTATGTCAGCTAAAGAGGCATTGATTGAAGAAGGAAGAAGAGCAAGTTCCGGAAGAGTCAGAATAGAGAACAGGTGCTGAGAAAAAATAATTCTTCTCTATAATTCTTCCTTTTCTAATTTGTAGAGAACCCAATCATTTTGATGCTTTGACAGTTGTATTCCTAATGTGAATGCTTTTATTGAGAATATAATTGAAGTTGCAGGAAAACATTAAGAACTTCTTATTTTCGCAATGAGAATCTGTTCGGATCTAAAGCATGTCCAAGGTTCCATCAACTTGGATTTCGGATTTATCTATATTTAATTTTGAACTCGGTCCAGTTGACTCGGTGGTGGCCATATTTACTAACGACGATTACGATTTTATGTATTGAAACCTGGATTTGCTTGGTCTCTCAAATATAAATTAAACCTGATAGATGCGCATGAGCAATAATAGCTGTTTCATGATGTCTGTCATCAATCTCAAAATGTGTGATAGGTTCATTTAGTTTATTTATTCGCTATCTTTGGCTATCTTTACCGCAACTCTACTGCAAAAGCTTATGAAGCAGCCCACTATTATAGATTCTATTATAAGCTTCGGCGATGCTACTAATATAGAATTGATTAACGACCTATAAAACTTTAACACACGAGTATTTAAAGGAAAAAAAAATGAAAGAAAGGATAAATCCACTTTTAACGCTATTTGCTAAAATTATATTGGATAAATTATATCAAAAAATCATAACATTTTAGGGTATTCATTTAAGATCACAACATTTTAAATGGTTAACAAGATGTCATAGCATTTAAAGAAGTGGATCAATTGAGATTGTTGTTGGTACGTGTCATAACATAGGAATAGTAAATGGGTCGTGCCGTGCCATTCGTATGCCAAATTTTGCGTGTTTTGTGTGTTGTATACTCGATCCATTTGTGCTCACGTGCCTTGTGTGCCATGCTTCTCTTGGTGTTTTTTTTTTTTGTGTCATGCCGATCCATTTATTCGCATGCCATGTTACATGCCTCCACATGCTAGTTCGTGTGCCTTTAATCTAGTCTTTTTGTACATAGTTTGTATAGTTTTCGATTTATTTGTTTTTTTTTCATTTTTTTTCCAACAGTTTATTAGTATTTCAAAAATGTGAGTATGAAAATTACTCAAATAAGTTATAAAAATTGTATAATGTAAATATAATAAATTAATGTTTACATTTTATATAACCATAATATAAACAACAAATAAATAATAATATCACATATTCATCTCATTGATAACATGTAATTACATACTATTTGAAAAAAAAAATACATAATTATGGCATTTTGGAAAAATATGGAGTGTGAAGATCTTGGCCGCCTTGTTGACCATCTTGATCATCTGCGCTGCCAGGGGGACTATGTGATGGTGGTGATGGTGGTAGTGGTGGATGAACCCTTGGTTGGTAGCCTGCCCATAAGAAAAAGTCTTCTTGAAATTTGGTAATTTGATCATTCCTAAAATTGATACTTTGGAGTATTGTAGGGACGAGCTTACAGGGAGCCCATAGGGGCCCTAGGCCCCCCCAACCCAAAATACAACTGTTAAAAATAAAATGTTGTGTTTATCTTTGACACAAATGATAAAGGCTTCATGTGTTAAAAATAAAAGGCTGCCCCCTCACCCTTCCCCTTAGTCCATCCATATCTCACGTAAATAAAAGTTGTGTCTGTCCTTGGAGATTTAACTTAGTCAAAGTATATTTATTGCACTTATATATGAAAAGCAAGTTGGTTGTTTTGATTTTCCCTCCCCAGCATCCATATATCCACCGTAAATCAAAAAGTTGTGTGTCTGTCCTTGGTGATTTGATTAGTCAAAATGCATGATTACACTTATTGGAAAAACAAGTTGGTTGTTTCTGAGTTTCTTTTAACAAGATATCTATTATCTATTCGATAAGTTCGTATTGCATTAAATACGGAAATATATATATGTTTTAGATTTGTTTTTTTTATTTCTATCCAAAAAAAAGTGCACCAACATAACGTCTTTTTTACCATGAATATAGTGAAGAAAATACTAAGGAATAAGATGGATGATGAGTTTGTTGCAGATTGTCTTTTGATTTATATAGAGGAGTATTGCTGAAAAGATCGATACAAATTCCATCATAAATGAATTTTATGACATGAAAGAGCGAAAGTTAGACTTCGATGATTTTGTACTTTTTCTTTATATAATAATAACATGGAAGTGTTTTTTATTTTTATTATTTTATTTTCTCGAACATGGAAGTGGCTTTGATAATATTGACTATGGCGCCCCCAGACATCTAATCCTGCATCCGTCCCTGGTACTTCGTTATGACTTTGGAGCATTTGGTGATGATCTGGAGTGTTGTACGCTGACCCTCGAGTATACAGTTCTGATCTTCGAGTATTTGATTAAGTTGCCTAATAAATTCCCCTGCTTGTTTTGAGCTTTTTGAATTTGATCCAAACACTCCATTATGGAACTCATACCAAACCTATTATGACCAGGCTCTTCCTATTGATGGGATGTCTGGCCCTGTCCTTCCTCGTCCATTGGTTCACCATGCCAAGATAAGGCTAATCCTTCATGTTGAAATTCAGCTCCTCCCCAACATCTTCTCCCTGATCTTATTGCAATTGTCTTTGACCTCGACCACCACCCCTAGCCCTATAGTATTAGTTGTTTTGGAGATCATACATGAAATCCATTTTTGATTGGATGTCGACTTTTTGAATTTGCCATTTGCTTGCATCGCAGCATAGCCCATAAGGTCGAATCCATACATAGTGAGTAGGGTTCTTATCAACCTTTCATGTGCTAACTAAGAATCCTTTGTCTTATGCACATGTTAGAAAGTTCGCACGACTAGGTAATCGACATCCAACGACTGATACACGTCATCAATAGTCGAGTTGTTTATGTTCCTCTTTAGACAGATGTCGTAGCATACCATGTGATGTATCAACCAATAGATCAGGGTGAGGTCAATTTGATTTGTATACTTGAGGTGATCAACAGTAGACTCACCTTCACAAATAGGAGCACCACAAATACGGAGGAATGTGCCTCTTGAATCCTAAACGTTATCCATCTTCACAGCCTCATTATTTAGATGCAACAAATGGTTGATGGCTTCCGGCATGATGCGGATCATAACTTGAAAAGATAAGTCATCACCGTTGATGGACTAGACTAGTTAGTTTCAATCTAGGGAGTAACAAATTCATCCCCCACAATTTTGTAGTCGCATTCAAATAGAATATTCAAACAAGATCGAGATAAATCACGTTTAGAAACTACAATAGCAGCAATAACCTAATGGTGACAAGGGCATTGTTGAAGTTGTAGACTCCATTCAACGATTCCCAATCATATTGTCTCCCTAATTAAATGGGTTAAGTGAAGAACACGTTTTCGAACCGTTCTCTCATCTAAACTTTAGGAAAGTGGAGATTAAATGGATTGGGAGGAGATGCGGTGGACTATGAGAAAGTGATGGTGTACGGAGATGATGATTGCATTTTGATTGTTTCTTGCCACGTCTACATTGATGAGATGATTCTCTATGACCTTTCATGGTTTATATAGGTTTTTTCTAGTGTGGAAATGTAATGAGAAGTGTTTTTTGAAGAAAAAAGAAATGATAACGTTTGGAGAGTGAATTGTAAAGTGCACATGTCGAAATCCTTTAAATAGACATGGGCAAACTTCTAAATGTTAGACTAACATGCGCATGTTGGTAGCCCACTAACATGCGCACATTGATGCCCAATGTTTAAATTTTTTCAACCGTTTGGCCCTTAACATGCGCATGTTGAGGTCTAACGTTCAAATGTTTTGAACGTTGGGTACAAAAGTGCCCACTTTGTAAACCAACATACACACATCGTGCCTAACGTTCAAAAAAAATTAATGCTATGCACCAAATTGCCCTCATCTAGCCTGAAGTGGCACGTTGGTGACAAAATATTGAAAAAAAAAATTCATCTAACATGTCTACTTCAGTATACAAAGTAGGCACGTTCTTTTGTGCCTAAAATTCAATAAATAAAAAAATTGTAACATGCCCACTTTAGAAGATCAACATGGGCACTTTTAATTTCCTGCCCAACAAAGAAATCAGACGAGTAATCAATGTGCACACTTTTAGATCAAAAGTGCTCATGTAGGTTGCCAGTAATAAATAAAAAAAAAAAAATAAGACTAACATGGCCATGTTAGGTGAAGAGGTGGCTACGTATATATAAAGTGCTGATCATTTTGTTCAAATTGCACCTACGATCAAGTTTTTTAACTTACAAGTGTTTCCAACTAAGATCTTCTACTAGATTTCTCCCTCAATACACTTGTTTCTCCCTATGATCAATTTATTTGGCTATATATAAAGTGTCGATCATTTTGTTCTAATTTGGTATGTAATGGAAAGTTCTTTCATATCTTATGTGTCTACCATGTTATAAATTTGGCGGTACAAGCAGGCCTTAGAGCTTGTGGCCTTTGACATATATATTAAAAAGATAAGATATGCAATCAAGTGTCTTCGTGTTTTACGAGGATTAAAAATCAAGCATTAAAGTGCAAAAAGGCTTTAACTCATTTATACAATACTCTACTCGATCATTCTAATCTTAACATTGGTCCGATGGAAAGTTAGGATTGGCAAATAATGCATGCACTCAAAGAGGTCCATAAGGCATTTTTTGCCCAACACAGCATTTATCAAGTTGCTACTATCCCACTAACAACTATGCATTTCCCCACTTAGTTGACGTATCGGACTTATTGAGTAACTAAAATTTCGATCCTGATCTGACCGCCACCGTGTTTGCAATGGCTAGTAAACTCTGCGATTATTTTGTCCATCTTTCCCCACTCTTCTATGTTGCAACAATGTTAGATCCACGATATAAGTTTCATGTGACTAAAGCACTTCCCAAGGATTTCTATAAGAATATTGGTTTATAGTCGATCTAGAATCAGAGTTCACAAGTCTTCATACTGTAGCAATAAATTTACTCAAAGACTTGTATTGGTGTCATGATGAGACGAAGCGTCCACCACTCCAACCATAATGATCCAGCATCACTTATCTGGGGTTTTTCAAAGAGAAGTAAACAAATTGCTCAAAATGTTAGGAGTAGCTGTGCAGCTTCCCAAGAAATCTTTAATAATATGTTGGTGTACGAAGTCTAGCAACTTGATGAGGAGGAACCAGAAGAGGGAAGTGGGAATGAGGAAGATGATTTCAATGTCTTTAGTTGATGGAAGAAGAAGATGATGATACATGATACTAGTGCTTTTCATATCGGCACGGGATATTTTGATTTCTCTAGCTATAATAGTTTCATCGGAGTCAACTTTCAGGTTGGACGACTAAGTCCTTGAACCACACCACCATAAGCTAAAAGATGCCACTGTTAAAATATGTGTGTGCTTAAAAGATTAGTCTGATGCCGTTAACAGAAAGTAGACGAACCCATACTTTTGGTAGCCTAAGGATAGTGACTCAAGATCGGGAGTCATTATCACCACCAAATTTATAGCAACAAACATAGACACAATAGTGAGGTAATGTTGGACTTGGAAGGGGTTTTTAAGAGGGTGTACATGATTGATGAGATTTTTTTTTATTTTTTTTTTGTAAATTTTTGTGGTTAAAAAATGTTATTAATAAAATTTAGTTTTCTTTTGATCCGAATGCATTTATTAATTTTATTTATTTAATAATTTAATATTAATTTAAATAAATTAAGCAAGCATAATTAACTTTTAGTATAAATTAATCACTATTATAGTATTATTTGATAATTTCCTTTTTTTTTGTTTCCTAAAAGAATTGAGGTTAATATGTTAAATAATACAATTGAAATCATTCCAAAAAAATAAAATATACAAAATATATTATAGTTTTTTAAGAAGACAAATATATTCAATTAAAATAATAAAACAAAACAATTTATTTAAATACAATTTACAATAAATTTAAAAAAATAAATCACTATTTCTCATATTATTACTTAAAAAAACACTCACATGCTAATTCGTATGCCTTGTATATTGTACCGTGCTATACCAATCCACTTATTTCAAGTGCTTCGCATGCTGTGTGCCTCACCTACCAACCCCCTGTGCTTTTGCTTTTATCTTTTTTCTTCATGTGTTATGCCAGATGCACATCCCTCGTGCTAGCACACACATGCCCCTACTCATTTACCATGCTCATCATAACATGTCAAATCTTTTAAATTTTAATTTTAAAATATTTCTCTCATTCATACATGTCAATAATAACCTCAATTAACATATTTCTCTAAACGTTATGACCTCAAATATAGTAATTTTCTAAATATCATAACCTCTTTTTAACTACTTCAAATATTATAACCTCAAATAAATTTACTCTCAAAAACTATAACATTCCAATATAATTTATCAAAATTATACCATACTTAAGGACCACTCATTTGAATATGTGATATATTAGTACCGATTATCCTTTTTGTCTACTCTTACTGCCAGCTCATGTTTAGCATGATACATCATAGGTTTCAGTCTCAGACGGCTGGAACTCAACCAGTGAAATTTAGTTGGTCCTATAGACATGTCAATTGTCATCTCTTAGAAAAGTCCAAGGCATACAACACGTTAGTGTAAATGCGCCGTTGACTGGTCATTTTCACCTTGGGGGCTCAGCTAGATTCCTGAGTCTCTCTTTCTCTGCTTTTAAATAATTTTTTTTTTTTTTTCACTTTATCTGAAACGATGCATCCTCGAAGGTGAGGAATAGATCCTTCCCAATTGAAATTATTAGAGGAACTCCACAGACAACTCAGAGCAATAGAAGGATGCACCATTCCAGACCTCATATAAATTTCTCCTATGATGCAAAATTTCAGAACAATCATAATAAGCAGAAAAACATAGGAGGACTATGATTACAATTACCAAATACTGAAAACATTTATGCAATGCTTTTTACTTTTATTTTTCTCCCCAGCGACTTCAACCCTCTGACAGAGCAATATTACATATTCTTGTGGTCGCATGTAAAGTTTCCATATCTGCAGATATCGTCAAGAACTCGAGACGGGGATCAGCTCCCAAATCTTTATTGTCTCATCATCACTTGCTGAGGCTAGCAATCGACCTCCCTGTAAATATTAATAATTGTAAGTCATTCCGCAAAGACAATAAAAGAGAGAGGTAATTTAAACTAGCAAAGTTCACCAAACAGAAAGGAGGCAGTTTGCAAGAACACAGCTTACTCATTAGGACGCAAAAGTACAAGGGATAGGAAATAGATATCTCGCTGGTGGGGTGCTAATTAACACCCTAAACCCTAAACCCTAAACCCTAAACTCTAAATATCAATGGCTAGGAAGGAATGCACTGCGTGACAAAAAAATAGAGGAGCATGCAAGTGTAGGACCTGATTCACACAAAACAAGTGGCTGATGGGTACAATTTCCTGTGGACTTCTTCAAAGTAATAATTACAATTTACAAATAATTTCAAGCAACCACTGGAGTCTGGATCCAGAGAAAATAAAGACAGGATAAAGTAATTGAGGCTACTTCCAAACCAATTAAAAAAATAATAATAACAAAAATCAATTATTGTCCCTATTGTATTTATCAAAAATACTTTCATGAGTATCAAGAGAAGATGACAAACTGATTCATGGCAAACATTTTCAATGGATACATGGAATAGATAAAGATAATATGCAGGAGTTAAAAACCCTATCAGACAAAATGTATCTCAACCAAGAAAAGGTCACTTAAAAAGAAACTGCCAGAGGAAGATATGGCTACACAAAAATCATGTCAAATTCAGCTGGTAGGGAAATCTCACCCCAGGACTCCACTGCACTGTATTTACATCCATGTTATGGGCTTTTTCCTTCCTAAGAATCATCTCAAATGAAGGGGCCTCAATCTGCATGATAAGCATAAGCACCACAAAAACATTACACAGAAATTCACCAATGGTTTTCTAGCATGTTGATATTTCCTCCCATTTCTTATGAGTTATTGTGGCATATTTAACATGCATCACAAAGCTTTTGATACGGCAAATTATAAACAGGACACCTGCAGCTCCTTAAAGCACGATTAATAATAATTAAGCTGAATGAAAAGATTCATCACTCTAAAAAACTACCAGCTCTCACCAGCAACGTACTTAATTGACTTAGCAATGCAATTTGCAGGCCTTTTCATAGAGAGGTTTGAACATGATATCAAATAGGCTATGTAGAGGACCACGCCTATTGAGACTTCTGATTGCATTTGCTTAGTTTCAATTAACTCTAGTCTGGTAAGACAAGACGGAACACTGAGGGAGATAATGTTCAGAGAATTAATTAAGAGCGAGTGTAATGTGACACATGAATGTGACAACACTATGAAATTATTACAATATTTAGTTGTATTTTAAACACCAAAAAACAGTTTTGTTTGAATTACTATTGCATAATATAGCGAGAAATTTATGCCCCCATCCTCATAAACTGCTTTTCAATAGTTCATTCATTCGCATATTATTCTAATGTAATTCCTTACTTGGTTTGCATGTAACTAAATTATAAAACAAATATATAATAGCTATTACACCTATATTATATTACTATTAAATTACAATATGATTCCCTCCTTATTTCATGCAATGAAGTGAATAGGTAGTAAGTTGCACGAGGACCTCCCTTAATGAAAGAATAAAAAACAGTAGTTCCTGATTTGGACTGCAATGCAAGATGTTTGCAGTTGGAAACCTCACAAATTCATTACTAAATTTCCGGCAATTACTATCTCCTAGATGATTGACCATGAGGAATAGTTAGATGGAAACAAAGCCCAGTTAAACACTACAACCAACCACTTCAGTACGTCCAAGGTCATCTTCTTTCTTTTTTCTTAGTCAGCAAATCACAAAAATCATTTTTAAGTCATAGTATGGAACATAAGGTTATGCAAACCAGGTAGATACTCAGCTTTCTTTTGTAATTTAACCTGCCTATGGAAAGACATGCGACAGAATTCACTTTCCATGTTGATTTCATATAATCATAGGACAATGACATAAACCTCACTGGTAAGACAACATTAAGATTAACTGTAGACACGACAAATGAAACTACTTACCGAACCACCTTTGCTCTCCACAAATAAACGAATGGCATCATCTGCAGCACCACTAGCTATGATTCCTTCCCTATCAAATGAGACATCAGAACCATATATTCAGACCAAAGCATGTGAACTATCAGGACTAGACTGGCAAAAATTGACAGAGAAACACTGCTTTCAGAATCTGTTGCAAAGCCTGCATATCATATAAGATTTCCCCTACTATTTTTTTTTTTTTTTGGTTAAATTCCCCTCCTATTTTTTGCGTATGGTCTTGAACCAGAAACGGTGAACACAATGACTTCATCAGTGAAATTCATTTATTGTGGAGACAGACACAATTCAAGTCCATGGTTTACTATTTCAAACAGTAATAGACAACGGAATATGTTAGTAATCTCGCTAACAAGACCACAGGCCCAACAGAGAAATAAATGCCAACAACTATCGTAACAATGAAGTAAGATGAGAAATCTTAGGACAGGAACTCTTATCCTAATATAAGTAAATAGTTGAATCACATAATGACTTGCAAAAAGATCAAGTTTGTTGCACACAAACATAACTACCTTGACCAATGAACTGAAAATATTGTCCGGTCATGATAGCCAGAAATAGTGCACAAGTGACTCCTGAAAGTGAAAATTAGGCAAGGAATTAACATATAGAAAACTGAAATTATAACAAAAAATAAATATTAACAAAATTTTGGAAGAATTACCAATTCACTAGATAAGGAATATGAGAAAACATGCAAGAAATTGGCATAAATAACTGGAATAAAAAATCAGCAAAGTTTGGAGGTATTAGCTATTTGTCAGATAGGAAATATGAGTTTTTTTTTTTTTTTTTACTGTTGGTTATTTTGTGTGGTTGGGTTGGTAGGGGGGGGGGGGGGGGGGGGGGTGGGTTTGGGTGGGTGGTGGGTATGAGATTATTAAACTGCAGAAAAATCAACTAATTAGGCAGGAAGTTGAATGTAATAATACCAACATACTACATGTGTAATTAATAAATTGTCTAAAACTAGATATGCCCATAACCACAAGAACAGTATTATTTTGAACTTGTTCATTACAAACCTCTTTGATATCCTTGCCGCTATTTCAAAACAAAATGCATACTAAGATCGTAAAAGAAACCTCCACATTTTCCATACTCGAACACTAGGAAGAAGAACAACATGGCTTTGACTGGAAGGGGTAATGAAAGTTAAAATACATTCCTTTGACTTAGAAGTCCGTCATTTCTTCAAGGGTTAGGTGACACTTAGTTTAGCATCACCAAAAGAGCCTACAACTTGCATTCCATTCACCCTGACCACAATCTCTCCTCCTACTAGTGCCACAATAGCCGCAAATTCCTCTCATATGATCGATTCAAATGCAGAGCAGTATTTAAGTTTAGGGATTCTAGAGCTCCACATCAATCTAGATCCTTTTTCCTTTTTTCATTTTTTCTCCTTTTTTTTTTTTTTTTTTTTTTTTTGGTTGGGTGGGGGGCACTTTTGACTCATTAAGTCGGTTATTAACAACTGTTTGACCAAATCTCATATGGCAAAACTCCTTAAACCCTCCCATGCAACCCTGACTCCTGTTCTGCATGATAATACCAGATACAAGCCTTCATTATCAGGTCAAAGGACACTAAAACCACCCAAAAAATCTCGGGTGTATCCTGGTGCAACTTACCAATGGAAGTGGGTCTTTGGTGCAACCAGACACTGAAAAATTGAGCTTGGAGTAGCAAGGCCTGAAATACCAATCACCTTGAAGTTTGACCTTAGATTAAAGTATTCAGACATTGGTATGTGCATCCAGCTGCAAGCTTTACCAAAAATCACACAGATGGCAACATGCCCAGATCTTCATGAAACTCTAGCCACACTGTGAGACCAATGAGGTCACCACAAGCCCAATGACCTCATTAGAGTCGAGTTGCACACCTCAAGAACATGACTAGGGGAAGACCATACCTCAACAGCCTTGGAAAGTTCCGAGCAGGCATTGCAAGCTAGGCGAACCACATCTCTAACATCAACAGTTGTCCTGTCCTGCCCCAACTAGTGATGCTGCCCTCCCTCTAAACAAGTTGCACTATCTTAGCATTGATTTCTTCTCTTCCTCTTTTACTCAATCAGTACAATAAAGTTCTTGGAAAGCTTATAAACCAAACCCTTGTTTTACCCATGGCAATCAGCTCCACTATCAAATTGTTTTTTCACATTATTTATGGATCCAGATCTAGTCAATAGGAAATTGATTATAAAACTATTTCATTTTGTCAGTGTATCTGCCTTAATGGCTGGAACCTGTACTGATTAGGATTTCTTGTTGGCTGTGCAACGGGGCAGGGCGGGCCCCGGGGGGGTGGGGGTTGGTTTAGGGTGGGGTGGGGGGACACCCAATCTTTGAAGGCTCCTTGTTCTTTTTAGAAGATTAAAATACCGCCTTTCCTTAAATAAAGGTAAAAATAGATTTAACATTATTTCCAAAAAATGTGTGTAAAGATAAAAACAGCAAGATAAACATAATTGATTTCCTAAATTAACTAATATTTTTTACACTAATGAAACGACTGGCCTAGAATTTTGCATGTCCCTTTTGTATTTACTCTTGAATTTATCTTGGCCTAGAATCGTGCATGTCCCTTTTGCGTTTGAAAAATGATAGAACCTTTCACATATTGAAATTGCAAGTCCAATGTCCAACAACAAGAGGCCCCAGCACTTCTCTCTTGTGTCAATATATTTAGATGTCCATAAAACCAATATATAGCACTAAACACAAGAAGGCATATCACATAAAAAAGCCCCAGAAACTTTAGACAAAGTGCATTTAAGCCCTAGACTTTATATTGTGCAAATAAACCCCTCAAGTTTGCAGAATGGCATGAATAAGCCATATTTAATGATAGCATCAGCTAACTCAGAAATAAAAATTACACTGAGAATTTTAGGATTTACCAACCTTCATCTTTTGTACTTCATGAGAGTAGAAATAGCCATCATCTACGACTTGTGAAAAATCATTCAATTTTCAGTGTTATAAGGGTTAGTTTGATTCTAAGCTTTATAAAGTTGAAGGATAATTTGTACAGTTACAACTTAGGGTCTTATTGGCATATTCTTCAAAGTTCATGGGACCAACTTGTGTTCTGGCCAAAAGAGTTAAGAGGTATTAGACCGAGATGCATATTAGAAAAGTTTTGAGAGGAGCAAAATCTTTGTAAATTTCTTCCAAGCAATTATTCCTATCTTGCACAGGATTTGCATCTGTGGCCCAAAGAAAAAGAAAATAAAATAAAATCATATATAGGCATGTCTAACTTCTGTGAATGGGTCTGATTAATAAAAGTGAGTTCTTCAAAATGTAAAGTTTGCTTCCATCAGCCTCTCTCTTCCTCAAGATTTGCACATAACTTAACTAGCAGTCTCTAACTGTTACCAAAATACAAAAGGTACTGATGTATGTATAATCAAAATAAGGATAAACCTTTCATGCACTAGTACAGAACACAGTTGCATTATAGAAGTGTGCACTTAATGTTTGCACGAGTCAATCCACAGATTGCTAAGTACTAATTCAACTACAAAGGATATTACATGACAAATTGTAGACAACAAAAATCAAGCACCATTGTATAGTTCCATTTAGAGAATAAACAATGACGAAAAGTATATAATGATGCACCATCCACCCACAAATTCAACATTCAAGGCAACAAACCTTTTGATAAGAAATTTAAACCATCGGCATCTAAAGTAAATACTTTCTAACTCCACATAATTAAATTGCAGGTGATCACATGCATTCTGCATTTATAATAAAATTTTCAATATGTTTGTATATGTGTGTGTGTGTGTGTCTTTTTTTATATAAAATATATATTATTTGATAAATAAGCTCTCCATAGGGATGAAAAATAAACCTTTGACCTTCGAGTAGGTATTATTCCAGTGTATCACATAGCTAGTGATTCAATATGCTTTATATTGATATTAAAGAAAAACCAAAGTTCAGATATAGTTGCTTTTTTCTCACCAGGGTGCATAACCATCACCAGAGTGCATCTTTTTAATGTCCGTTCCCCATACCTTTAGGGTGAGATCATCACTGCAAAGCAACCATATATAAACTTGAATATTGTTCTATAGTGCATAAATGCTTTATAAAAAAGGAGGAAAAGGGAACTAATTGACATGCCTACAAGTAATCATTTTGTCTCCATCAGCATTGAAAGAAAGAGCCCAAACAGTAGAAGAATGGCCACTGTCAAAAGAGCCTTGGTTAATGTGGTGAATTCAATTAATTATCAAACCCCAAAAAAAATAATTTGGCCCTGATATCAATTATTTCAAGCCAATATAATTGATGTTGGACGCAACAAGTAAGAGCTACCCCATTGGTGTTAAAAGATTCTTGAGAAGAGGAAAAGAAAGGCAGGAATTTAATATTGTAAACATGTACTTAGTAGCTTCATTTAAGGTTTGCACGCAATGCCAGTCATCATCCCCATCCTCTACCCAAACCTGCAGTACCATTTGATAGAGATAGCATATGTCATGACAAGTAAGCAGCCCATTTTTTTTTTTTTTTTTGTTTCTTAATCTATAGATGTGACACAAAAGGGCCAAAAGAAGTAACACCTTTACACTGTTATCATAACTACAGGAAAATAACATATCCACCGTTGGATGCCACTTAACCATCTTGACATCTTGTGCATGTCCTTGCAACACAGAAGCACACTCAAATTCATTTCCTGGCAAGACTTCCCAAATCCATACAGTCTTATCCTGCCACATGTTGCAAGTAAAGATCCGATGCATTCCAAGATACACTTTTGACTTCATTTTCATGGCCCTGTGAACATAAATACCATTTATGTTGTAGTGCAAAGGGAGGAAATATTGCTACTTCAATTCATGTTTCCAATGTGCTTAGAAGCTAATTCAAAGCATAGCAACATAAATAAGATTGAACTTTTCTCAATGAACAAAACATTCTACCTCTAAAGTTGAAACACATTCAAAGTCACCCCCAACATTTTCCCAAATTGCAGCAGTAGCATCAAAACTTGCAGTGGCTAGCAATTTTCCAGTAGGTGACCATGTACAGGATCTAACGTTCTTGTGTGTGTTTCTTCTAAAACAGCCTGCATAAGCTTATCACATAAATCATTCCTATCCTCAAAGAGCATTATTTACCATCCACTCACTTGCTGAAAGAAATAATCAACATCTACCCAGACCAAGACTAGAAGTTAAGATCAATAAAATTAAAGCATCCAGATTAAGCAATAAAGAGAGATAATGAACCAAGACTGATCAACAAAAGTTCAATTTCTAACAAAATCAAATGGGACAAATACAAAAGCAACCAGATTAAATTTTGACCAATGACAACTGCATCCATTTACAATTTAGCTTTTATGGTTTGTCCTTTCCTTTTTCATTTTTATAGTATCATATTGGCACCATTTTCAAACTGTATGTTTGTTCAAATGAGATATCAAATAAGATATCAAATGAAAATATAGATATGCATATACCCATCTTATAAAATTAAATATTAGCAAACTCCAATAAAGGTAGACTATATATTTGTTACTTCATTTAACTAAAAGAAAACAAGAAAATGTCATTTTTTGATGAATAAAATATGGTATCCTTAAAACTAATCCTTTAAAATTATATAAGGCCCCATTCCCAATTCTAATTCCCCAATTACCATTTTCAGAATATTATAATAAAATACAGAATAAACAATTTGTCCAAACACCAGGCTAAAAATGAAACAAATAAGATGATTTTGAAGATCAAAAACAGAATAAATGCTAATAAGATACAATCATAAATATATATATATAGAGAGAGAGAGACAATCCAAGAAGACCCAAAGTACTAGGTTTAACCATTGCAAGATTCTACCAATCAGTTACTTGATTACACATTATCGCAATTTCCATCAATCAGAATCTCAACTTGAACAACAATATCTAAAAAAACAACTAAAATAATAACCTTTAGCATATAAAAGGAAATGAAACATATCATATATGTCTTATCAGCCATATGGTACCATGTAGATCAAAAGATCACAAAGTGGACCTCCATACTAATAAGTAAAAATGCATAAATTTACCAAACATAATGTTTTCACTCCAACTTCCCATCAACCTATCCAAAGATAGTTTCTTTCTTCGAAAGCATAAGAAATTAGTTTACAATTCCAAAAACGAACTAAAAAATTCACGTCCGGTAATATAATGCTAATCCTCTCATGTCATCTATTAAAGATACCAACTTTCTGTTTGGATTATCAGATTTTTATTTGTATCGAATCAGTAACTTATAAGTATTATTAGTATAATTCGATTTGGCCAGTTTAGAAGAAAAAATACAAAAGTTTTTTATCAATTTCATATCTGTATCGATTAAACATCGGTTCAATTTGTAGGTAGCAGCCTGATTAAATGAGAAAAAGAGAAGTTGAAAATCATAGAATTCAACCTTTGATCAAAACTCGTAAGATTTTAGCAGTATACCAAACCCTAAATTCTTCCACAGCACTAAAGGGAATTCAACCAAAAATTACTACTCTTCTAGAGAATCTCAAAAAACGAATTCACGTTTCAACCGAAATAGAGCATCCAGCACGTCTCAATTCAACCTCCACGGAAATTAAATTAAAATGACTGCGAAAAGAATATAGAAAAACTTATTAAAAGAAGAAAAAAGAACCGACCGTGCAATCCCAAGAGGAAGAAGAGGGCGAGTGCTCCCAAATCCGCACGGTTTTGTCGCCGCTACAAGAAGCCAGCATAGATGGGATGCCGGCAACGCCAGTAATGGGGTTCCATGCGACGCTCCAAACCCTATCAGTATGGCCTTCCAGTGTCTGTTTCTCTTTCAATTCCCAACGTCCCGATCCTACTAAATCCATGGACAATTAGAAAGGGTTGAAATTTCTTTGAATGCAAGGATATTAGATTAGAAGAGGTCTGATTGAATTGCACCACAGTGTGGAGTGAAAGAGCATAACTATATATTGTTAGTGCTATGTCACTGTTTAAGTGAAGGGATAACCATAATGTTTGAGGGAAATTCTTACGCAAGTGCTATATTTTATGTACGGTGATTTGTGTACAAATGACAATTTAGTCATTCGATAAAAATCGATCTAGAACAATAAACATATCTAAAACATATTATATATACCTAGAACATTAAGCAATTTAGGATAAATACTCAAACCTATAACATAATAGAGAAACCTAGGACATCCGTTAACCTGAAATATAAGAGAAAATCTAGAACATATTAAAATAACTTAAGTATTCATTCACCCAGCATAAAATAAAAAACTTGTATATTTAGAACATGTGATACTATTGTTTGTCCTAGCTATTAGCAAATGTCCTAGGTCACGAGTCCTAAATACTAGCTTTCACATTACCTCATATCTTTCAAGAGAGTGGAAGTTCCAGATCATAGAACACTTAGAACAAATACGAATATCTATAACATATTAAAATAACATTAGATATTCCTTCCCAGCATAAAATAAAGAACCCAGTATATTTCGAACATATGCAACTATTGTTTGTCCTAGGTATAAGTAAATATTCTAGGTCATAAGTCCTAGGTACTAGATCCCAAGTTATATCATATCTCCCAGGTAAGAGTCGAAGTTTCAAGTCATAGACATCTAGAACAAATGTGAATACCTAGAGTATATTAAAACAACCTAGGACATTCCTTCACCCAGCACAAAATGAAGAACCCGACACATTTCGAACATATGTAATTACTGATTGTCCTAGATATAAGTAAATGTTCTAGGTCACGAGTCCCAGGTATCAGGTCCCAGGTTATGTCATATTTCCTAGGTAAGAGTAAAAGTTCCAGGTCATAAAACACCTAGAACAAATGCAAATACCTAAAACATATTAAAATAATCTAGGACATTCCTTTAATTAGGACGCTTGTAATACGTCACATTGTAAGTGTTCTGGGTCATTTGTCCTAAGTCGTTTCTAAGTGTTCTAGGACATTTATTTTAGGAGTTAACAAGATGCTAAGTTTATGTCCTAAGTCACTTTTAAATGTTCCAGGAACTTACACATGTCCTAAGTCCTTTTTAATGTTCCAGTTGATTTGTAATAGGTCCCTTTTAACTATTCTAAGTCCTTACACATGTCCTAGGTCTCCTATAATGACGAAGGTAATTTGTCTTAGGTCAATTTAAATTGTTCTAGGTCCTTACACATGTCCCAGGTCGCTTTTAGATTTCTAGGTCATCTTCCTAGGTCACCATAAAATGTTCTAGGTCATTAACACAAGTCCTAGGTCACTTTTAGATTTATAGGTCATTTATTCTAGGTCAATATAAAATGTTCAAGGTCTTTACCAACAGCCGAGGTATCTTTTAATGTTCTAGGTCATTTGTTCTTAAGTCATCGAACTTGCTATAGGTGTATGATGACCTAGAATGTATGAAGTAACCTAGGACCTAGTAGAATTAAAGACATCGGTACATTTCGAACGGGTACTTAGTCCCTGTATAATATATATGTCCGTGGTAAGAGAGGAAATTTCAAGTCATCATCCACTTAAAACAAATGCGAATACTTATAACATATTAAAAGATCCTGGGACATTCATTCACCTAGCACAAAACAAAAAACCCAGTACACTTGCTCTAGGTCCTAAGCCAAATGTAAATGGTTATTTATTTTTTGCTATGTGAAGGAATGTCCCATGATATTTTAATATGTTCTAGGTATTCGCATTTGCTTTAGGTGCAAGATGACCTGGAATTCCCTCTCCTACTGCAAACATATGTATTATCCTGGGACCTTGTACTAAGGTAACGCGAACTAGAACATATGTGAATACCCAGGATAAACAGCAATAGCACACATTTGAAATCCACCAGGTTCCTTATTATGTTTGAGGAGAATAATTTCCTTTCTTAGGTTCTTTTTAATATGTTATAGGTCATCGGATTTGGTCTAGGTGTACGATGACCTAGAACATATGAAGTAACTTAGGACCTAGTAGAAATTAAAGACCTCGGTACATTTCGAGCAGGTGCTTGGGTACCTAGATGATACATATGTCCATGGTAAGAGAGGAAATTACAAGTCATCGTCTACCTCGCATACCTATAACATATTAAAAGAACCTGAGACAATCCTTCACCTAGCACAAAATAAAGAACTTAGTACACTTGTTCTAGGTCCTAGGCTAAATATAACGGGTTACTTATTTTTTACTATGTGAAGGAATGTCCCAATATCTTCTAATATGTTATAGGTATTCATATTTGCTCTAGGTGCAAGATGACCTGGAATTCTCTCTCTTACCGCGAACATATGTATTATCCTAGGACCTCATACCTAGGTAATGTGAACTAGAACGCATGCGAATACTCAGGACAAATAGCAGTAGCACAAGTTTGAAATCTATGGGGTTCCTTATTTTATTTAGGAGAAGGAATTTACTTTCCTACGTTCTGTTAATATGTTCTGGGTCATTGGATTTAGTCTAGGTGTACGATGACTGGGACATATAACATAAGCTATGACCTAACAGAAATAAAGGATGCTGGTACATTTCGAACGTGTGCTTTAGTCCCAGGACAATACACATGTTCGAGATAGGAGAAGGACTTCCAGGTCATCTTCTGCCACGAACAAATGCGAGTACCTATAACATATTAAAAAAACTTGGGACATTCGTTCACCTAGCACAAAATAAAAGAACCCAGTATACTTGGTCTAGGTTTTAAGCCAAATGTAACAAGTTATTTATCTTTTGCTACGTGAAGGAATGTCCTAGGATCTTTTAATATGTTCTAGGTATTCACATTTGCTCCAGGTACAAGATGATCTGGAATTCCCTCTCCTACCGCGAACATGTATATTATCCTGGGACCTCGTACTTAGGTAACATAAACTAGAACACATGCGAATACTCAGGATAAACAGTAGTAGCACACGTTCGAAATCTACCGGGTTCCTTATTATGTTATAGGAGAAGGAATTTACTTTCCTATGTTCTTTTAATATGTTCTGGGTCATCGAATTTGGTCTAGGTATATGATGACCTGGGACATATGAAGTAACCTATGACCTAGCATAAATTAAGGACGCCGGTACATTTCGAATAAGTGCTTTGGTCCTAGGATAATACATATGTTCGAGGCTAGAGAGGGAATTTCAGGTCATCTTCCATTAAGAACTAATGCGAATATTTATAACATATTAAAAGAACCCGGGACATTCTTTCACCTAGCACAAAATAAAGAACTTGGTACACTTGTTCTAGGTTCTAGGCCAAATGTAACGGGTTATTTATTTTTTGTTATATGAAGGAATGTCCAAGGTTCTTTTAATTTGTTCTAGGTATTTGCATTTGCTCCAAGTGCAAGATGACCTCGAATTCCCTCTCTTACCTCTAACATATGTATTATCTTGGGACCTTGTACCTGGGTAACATGAACTAGAACACATGTGAATACTCAGGACAAATAGTTGTAGCACACGTTCGAAATGTGCCGACTTCCTTATTTTGTTATAGGCAACGGAACTTCCTAATCTCTTTTATTATGTTCTCGGTACTCATATTTGTTTTAGGTCCTGGGACATATATGTTGACGGGGACATTCCGAAACCTATAACATAAGAAGACATGATACCTAGAACAAATGGAACAACCTTGAACATCTATGATGACCAAGAAGATGTGGTAACCTAGATTTTTCAAAAAGACCTAGAATCTTCTGCAACCTAGAAGATAGGATGACCTGATACCTCTAACAAATAGACCAGCCTGTACCATTAACAAAGAACAAGAACAAATGGCAACCTTGAACTTTCGAAAGCACATGGGACATTATGTCGACCTGGTACATTCTAAAACTTATACCATAGGAAGACTTAATACCTTCGAAAAATGGACTAACCTAGAACATTCACGATGACTTAGAACATGTGGCAACCAAGAACTTTTCAAAGGACCTGGGACATTCTGAAACCTATAAAATTACAAGACCTGAACCTGCATCATTTACAAGGACCTAGAACTTTTGAAAGGATCGGGAACATTCTGGAAACTATAACTTTAGAAGACCTGATATGGAACAAATGGACAAACTTAGAACATTTACGAGGACCTAGAACATGTGGCAACCTAGAACTTTCTAAAGGATTGGGGACAATTTGTCGATCTAGGACATGCTTAAAACTAGAACGTAAGAAGACCTGATACCTAGAACAAATGGACAAACCCAGAACATTGAGGAGAACCTAGAACGTGTGGCATCCTAGAGCTTTGTAAAGGACCTAGGACACTCTAGAAACTAGACCGCGAGTAGACCTGATATCTAGAACAAATGGACAATCTTTGAACATTTACAAAAACCTAGAACATGGGGCATCCTGGAACTTTCAACAGGACTTAGGACATCCTTGGAACTAGAGCATAGAAGACTTGATCCCTAGAACGAATGGACAAACCTGGAACCTTTACAATGACCTAAAACATGTGGAAACCTAGAACTTTCGGAAGGACCTGGGATAAATTTGTCTACCTGGGACATTCTAGAAACTATATCATCAGTAGACCTGATACCTAGAACAAATGGACCATCCTAGAACATTTGCGAGGACCAAGTACATATGTCAAGTTTTGAAAGGACAAGGGACAAATATCTCCACTTGGGTCAAATGGACCAACATGAAACATTTTACGCGGACCTAAAACTTTTGAAAGACCTGGGACATTTACAACCCTAGAACATATGAGTCCAGATAGAACGATACAAAGAGATGGAGACCTATAACATATGACAACTTAAAGCATTTACAAAAATAATGACTTGGGACATTTACAAAAGCCACATGACATTATAAACCTAGAGAATTTATCCATCAAGCAATTGTAAGAAAACGTATAAGATTACTTGCTTGGAGTACTATAGAACAGAGTACCTCACAAATGGTGTTGAATTGAATGTTTCATAAAAATGATGAATGAGTAGAAATGGATTTGGCTTTCTCTCCTTCCCTCCAGTAGAATCTGTATGTGATAAAAATTATATTGGAGTGAACGTCCCTCAAATGTATTTGGTTTTCTCCTCATTCCCTTCATTTATATAACATAAAAGCAATCCACTGAACAGTCAATGTCAAACCCAATAGCCAGTCAACTTTATAAAAAATTATGTTTACAACAACTTTTTCAATACATCAGTCAATTTGATAAATTAGAGCAAACTACAAACTACTTACGTCAAACAATTCCAATTCCTAAAGTGTCAATAATATGATTTTGTTGTCCTCATTTCCCCTTGCAAGTAGTGTGGTGGATTAGCCTCATCTTCGAAAATTTGATTTGAAAATCCAATAGAGGCTGCTGTTGTGGTCCAAACGAGGGCTGTCATAGTCCGAAAGGGGTTGCTATTGTGGTCCAATGTATAGATTTCAGAACCTCATGAAATCATCCTTTGCACCTAGGGAACATATAAATACATATATAAATAAAACTTTAATTTCGATTCCAGATGAAAAACAAATTGCGTGGTAGTGCAATAAAAAAATATAGTAACAAGACAAGAAGATAGCTAAGTCTATTGTGATGTTCAGTGTTGCTCACTTCATTTTATCCTATGTGGAGGAATGTCCTGGGCTATGTTAAAATGTTGTAGGTTAATGGAGTCTTAAGTTAGTGTGATTATGTTTTAGGTCCGAATATTCATCATATGTTAATACATGTTCTAGGTTTTTATAATTTCTTCTAGGTGTGTTTGTTTGTTATAAGGTTCTTTGTTTGTTTTCTTTCCTATGTCTAGTTAGATCTTCTAGGTCAGGTGTTCTTGGAACGATGTCCCAAGTTCTTCATTTTATCCTAGGCGGAGGAATGTCTCATGTTATGTCAATATGTTCTAGGTATTCACATTTGTTTTAAGTTATTGGATTCCTTGGTCTGTATGGTTATGTTCAAAGTATTTGTCCTAGGTTACTAGATGCTCTAGGTATGCATAATTTGTTCTAGGTGTCCTTGTTTGTTCCAGGTGTGCTTGTTTGTTTTGGGGTTGTTTGTTTTTTCCCTTTCTTGCGTCTAATTAGATCGTCTAGGTCAGGTGTTCCAACAACAAATGTTGTACATAAAGTGCCATTACATGGAATAGATGTGCTCACCTATGAGAACAACATAGGCTGGTTATGGCTGCATATTAATTCATCTAGTTTCATTTATTTTGACCCCTACCTGGCCACTTGCGAAGAAAAATTTAAGTAGGTTATTATTTATTTGCTCTACATCTTTTAATTTATAAAAATATACCACAATGCAAGAGATCCCATAAACAATTGTATGACTAATGAAAAGTTTATGACACAATACGGGATATGGATAAGGTGTACCAGTTATTGCTTAAGGCATCATATGGGTCCGTGTACAGACGATGGACATCTTATGAAGACATGTCCATGTAATTTCCTTCGTCCAGTGTCTGGTCGCTTCAATCCCCTTTATATGATTTGTAGTCCTGTCCTTCCTCATCTTCATGCACACTAACCTGCGAACTCTCTGCCCTTAACGTATTGGAGGTGGCTATATCTGGACATATATTCGGACAAGTTTTTTGAGTGTGTCATGTTCCATGGCAGTTGTCGCACTTTCTTGGGCCGTTAGGTGGCTTCTTTCTCTTTGTTGTTGTTTGCCTCTATTGCTTGAGAGGTTCCTTGATTCTCGATTCAAAGTTCATGCTATCGACTTTAGATTACTTTAGCTAGTAGTTGTGTCACCTCTTGCGACACTTCATAATAGAATTCGATCGTTTGACTAGCCTAATAGCACATTGATTACATGTATTTATCAATGCTCCATACCTGGTTCTCTAGTCCATGTTTGTCTGTTGATCATGAGCCGAGAAGCCATCATGGCTGTACAACTCTCTTTCCCTCTTAGTCCACTAGTTCATAATTAGGTTGAAAGGTATTTCGACTTACTCTTCAACCTTTGCAATGTGAATTGCATGACAACAAGGGAGGCCATTCGTTTCAAATTCCAAGCACGAGCAGTGTATGAACGGTTCATGTGTCTTATGGACCACATGCTCCACTTTTGTCTCATCTCCATACTGTCGCACTGCATATTATCTGAAACCAATGCCATCAATTTTGCCAACGACATACCAAAGACCTTCTTCACGGATTTGGACACTAATCTTGTTAAATGAAGCACGCGTGAACACCTTGGCAACATGTGACTCAATTTTCGTTAAAACAAACCCCAATGGTGGTTCTTTGTGCTTGCTTTCATATTTGACCATGGTCTCTTTGTGTCGAATGCTTTCAATAGCTTTATTTCAACTTTCTACAAACCGGTATAGCTTGAAACCTTTCTGCATACGTCTTTTAACGAGTGCATTAAGTGATTCACACTGCTGTGTAGTCCGCATCCCCTCCCCCCCCCCCACACCCCCACCCACCCCCCCCCCCCCCCCCCCCCCCCAATTACCAAAAGCTCCCATGAAGATAGGCCTCGGCCCAAGAGTGGCGACTTGTGTATGTAGCTTCTGTCCATGCATTGCTATAGAGATGTGCTTAGAAACCGCATCTTCCCCTTTTTGCTCCCATTCTTCGATCAACATTGGCTCATACAAATTTGCCTGGAAGTCCATAAGAAACTCTATGTTCTTGAGATTCGTTTGATAATTACGCTCTAGATGCCACACGCATAGCTTATGTCTTACACTGGGCCAAACATCTGTGATAGCAGCATGCATGGCTCTGGCACCATTGGTTACAACCGATACTGGATGTTTCTCTCCCATTCCATCGGTGAAGTTTTGGAGCACCCAATAGTAGGCATTTGTTGTCTCTTCTGTCAAGAGTGTTGAACCAAATATGCATGTCTGGTGGTGGTGATTGATCCCAATAATGGCTACAAATGGCATGTTGTAAACATTGGTCTGGTACGTGGAGTCCAAAGCAATAATATCTGCAAAGCACTGGTAATCCACTCGTCCATTGGAGTTAATCCACAACAACCTTACCAATCGCTCTTCCTCTACATGGTATCGATAGAAAAAAGCAGGATCTTGTTCAGCTCTTGCAGTCAGATATGTAATTAGTGCCATTGCATCACCACCTTATTCCTTTTTTTGCTGCTCGGCTTTGATGTAGTTATGCAAATCCTTTTCGGTGAATCCAACCTTGTTAAATCCACCCGATATATTGACAAGATGCTCCATTATTTGTTTGGGCTTGATTCCGAATTCTTGAAGAATGTTTATACTTGCCACTTCAGGTCCTAAAATTTCCCTATTTCCCTTAAGAAAAAACGAGTGCTTTGGTGGTACAAGTTCGTGTGTGTGCTCTGTGACCACATCCTTCACTCTCCACATGTTGTCACACCCCTACAGAATTCTGAAAGTCGCTAAACAGTTCATCCGTGTAACAGAGCATTTATGCACCGAGTTATTTTTTGTAGAACCACTTCTTGATGTCCCTACACTACTACACACCCAATGCTACATGGTCATACTTTCATCACATATTCTACATTGAACTTCTCTTCTTATATCAAATCCCATTGATATAGCATACATTCTGTAGAAGTCCTTTGCTTCATTATGCGAAGAAAACTCGAATGATCGAATATCATCTGCAATTAAAAATCTATAGGTGCTAACATCTGCATCATTAAAAGTTAGTTGGTCTAGTACCTATAAATGCAATCTCGTCATTACTTCCCTGGTGTTTTGATTGATACCCCAATACTGACTACTTCCACTATCTATAATAGTCTTCCCCTTTAAAAAAATTCATAGACAGCATAGACTCCATTATATTTGCAGTCAACAAGAAAAACACGATATTGTTAAAAATTCATAAACACTCAATAATAATACATTAGTACAGACATACAAAGAGCTGAAAACCTAGAACCAATGAAATAGCCCGAACATAAGAAGGCCTGGATACCTAGAAACAATGAACCAACCTGGAACATTTACGATGACCAAGAACATATGAGACATTCTAGAAAATAAAATAGAAGAAGACCAGATACCTAGAATATATGGACCAACCTGAAACATTTACACTAACCTAGAACATATGGCAACCCATACCTTTCAATGCACTTAGGAAAATATTTCGACTTGGGACATTCAGGAACTTAGAACATAAGACCTAGATACCTAGAACAAATGAACCAATCTGGAACATTTACTATGACCTAGAACATATGGGACATACATGAAACTCAAATAGAAGAAGACTAGATACCTATAACAACTGGACCAACATGGATTATTTATGTGGACCTATAACATAAGGCAACATACGCCTTTCTAAAGGACCCGGGATAAATATGTCGACCGAGGACATTCTAAAACCCATAACATAATTGACCATTTACCAAGAAAAAACAAACCAACCTAGACCAATTACTGATGACCTGGGAGAATCATTCAGGGACATAGAACATAAGAAGACCTGGGTACCTAGAACCAATGAACCAACTTGGAACACTTACTATGACCTAGAACATGTGAGACATTCTAGAAAATAAAACAAAAAAAGACCGAGTACCTAGAACAAATGGACCAACTGGAATATTTACATGGACATAGAACATATGGCAACTTAGGACATTCAGGAACTTAGAATAGAGGAAGACCTGGATGCCAAGAACAAATGAACCAACCTAGAACATTTATTATGATCTAGAACATATGACAACCTACAACTTTCTAAAGAACCTGGGGCATATATGTCGACCTGGGACATTGTGAAACCCAGAGCATTGAAGAACTTATACCAAGAACAAACAAACCAACCTGGAACAATTACTGAGGACCTAAAACAAATAGGAACTTAGAACAAAATAAAACCTGGATACCTAGAAACAATGAACCGACCTAGAACATTTATGATGACTAAGAACATATGAGACATTCTAGAAAATAAAACAGAAGAAGACTAGATACCTAGAACAAATGGACCAACTTAGAACACTTACATTAACCTAGAACATATGGTAACCTACAACTTTCAAGGCACCTAGGACAATATGTCGACCTGGGACATTCAGAAACTTAGAACATAAGACCTGGATACCTAGAACAAATGAACTAACCTAGAACATTTACTATGACTTAGAACATATGGAACATACATGAAACTAAAACAGAAGAAGACCAGATACCTATAACAACTGGATCAACATGGATAACTTACATGGACCTAAAACATAAGGCAACATACGCCTTTCCAAAGGACCCAGGACAAATATTTCGACCTGGGACATTCTAGAACCCAGAACTTAATCAACCATATACCAAGAAAAAACGAACCAACCTTGATTAATTACTGATGACCTAAGAGAATCATTCAAGGATAAAGAATAGAAAAAAACCTAGGTATCTAGAACCAACCTGAAACACTTACTATGACCTAGAACATGTGAGATATTTTGGAAAATAAAACAAAAAAAAAAAAAAGACCAGGTACCTAGAACAAATAGACCAACCTGGAATATTTACATGGACATAGAACATATGGTAACCTGGGACATTCAAGAACTTAGAATAGAGGAAAACCTGGATGCCAAGAACAAATGAACCAACCTAGAACATTTACTATGACCTAGAACATATGAGAACCTACAACTTTCTAAAGAACCTAGGACATATATGTTGACTTGGGACATTGTGGAACCCAGAGCATAGAGGACCTTATACCAAGAACAAACGAACCAACCTGGAACAATTACTAAGGACCTGGAATAAAGAAGAACTTAGAACATAAGAAGACCTGGATACCTAGAAACAATGAACCAACATGGAACATTTACGATGACCAAGAATATATAAGACATTCTGGAAAATAAAACAAAAGAAGACCAGATACCTAGAACAAATGGACCAACCTGGAACATTTACACTTACCTAGAACATATGGCAACCTACACCTTTCAAGGCACCTGGGACAATATGCTAACTTGGGACATTCAGGAACTTAGAACATAAGACTTAGATACCTAAAACAGATGAACCAACCTGGAACATTTATCAGGAACTTAGAACTTAAGACGTAGATACCTAAAACAGATGAACCAACCTGGAACATTTATCATGAGCTAGAACATATGGACATACATGAAACTAAAACAGAAGAAGACCGGATACTTATAACAACTAGACCAACATGGATTATTTACGTGGACCTAGAACATAAGGCAACATATGCCTTTCCACAGGACCAGAGACAAATATGTCGACCTAGGATATTCTGGAACCCATAACATAATTGACCATATACTAAGAAAAAACAAACCAACCTGGACCAATTACTGATGACCTAGGAGAATCATTCAGGGACATAGAACATAAGAAGACCTAGGTACCTAGAACCAATGAACCAACCTAATACACTTACTATGACCTAGAACATGTGAGACATTCTAGAAAATAAAACAAAATAGACCAGGTACCTAGAACAAATGGAACAACCTGGAATATTTACATGGACATAGAACTTATGGCAACTTGAGACATTCAGGAACTTAGAACAGAGGAAGACTTGGATGTAAAGAACAAATGAACCAACCTAGAACATTTACTATGACCTAGAACATATGACAACCTACAACTTTTTAAAAGACATGGAACATTCTGGATCACATAACATTGAAAGACCTTATTCCTAGAACAAACAAACCAACCTGATGAATGAGCAGAATTGGACTTTATTTTCCCTCCTTCCCTTCCAACAGTTTGTATGTAATAAAAATAATATTTGAGTGAACAACTCCTTGAAATGGATTTGGTTTTATGTCATTCCCTACACTTATATAACATAAAAACAGTCCACCTAACAGTCAATGTCATAGAAATGATGTTTAATTGGATACCTTCCATTCATTAACAAGTCAAACCCAACTGCCATTCAACTTTGCAAAAAATTATAGTAAGTCACAGCAACTTTTTTAATATATCAGACGATTCTATAAATTACAACAAATTATAAACTAGTTACATTAGACAACTGGAATACATAAAGTGTGTTAGACTATGAAAAGTTCAATGATATCATGTTGTTGTCACGGTCCAACATATAGATTTCAGATCCTCATGAAATAATCCTTTGCACCTAGGGAATATATAAATACATAAATAAATTAGAGAATAAACATGAGGATTGCTTCTAGTACACGTCCCGACTCATAACTTGATGATGTCAATTTATATGTAGTTAAAGAGCAAGACCATGGGGTGAAACTGTAACTTAAGATTATGCACTTCTCTCCATCCTACTATTTATTACTTTGCAAAATTCGAGCATGAGTTGTTAAATCCTACAACACCAAGCTCAAGTAACAACAAACTATGTAAACTTGACATTTTATAATCAAGCATAAAGTAGGAGAATTAGAATACTTCATACCTGTAGTGATAACTAAGCTTATTTGATTGTATATGCATCCATCTCAGTGGCCCCAAGTCATTCAAGAATTTTCTTCCAAGAAGAGAACTTGGAAGATTAACCTACTGGTGTGTTCGTAGCAAGGGTGGCATGGCAATTCACCGAATTTGCTTAATCTACGGGGTTATCTGGATGGCTATAAATACCTAACAATCTATGCCCAAAGATATACTACATAGATGAACTTCTTCGATATATTCTTCATCATGATATAAGTCAACCTCATCTCTTGTATCATAATTAGTGTAGTTAGATATTGCATAAGCCACGGTCATCACTAATCACAGTCTCGTAGAAGCAAAACGACATAATAAAGTTTTCTCACAACAAGAGGTAAAATACTAAAGGAATTAAAATGAACTCCTACCTATATGTCCTCTGAATTGACATACCCTAACATGCTAGTTGATTTTGGATTCGAATGCAGCTTTGCTCATATGGACATATAGTAGTCATAATCACCTCATCACCATGTTCCATGGATATCAGTGGTGTGTGATATGATTGTTGTATGTTAAGTTCCTTCATTAGCCTAAAAAAGTAAACAAGTTTTGTGAGAATGAATTCAAATACATATAGTATGTAAGTACCATGTGGCATGTGGCAAAAACAAAACATACTTGTTTCTTAATTTCCACAATTCGTTATCGTTATTGAAAAGGTAGGGTAATATCAACACTAAATATAATATCACGAATCTCATATTATGCCAAAGCTGAAGAATTCACATTGTTCATCTTTGCATAATAAAAAAGAATGGGATTTCTTTAAAGCAATTGCAATTAGTGGGCAAGTGTATAAAGATTAATGCATAAGTATAAGATATAAAAATGTAATCTTGTCATCATGTCAAATAACAACAACAGCAGCAGCAGCAACAATAACATGATTTTGATGATGATGACCATAGCATCACAAATAAAATAGGTGACAAAAACGAGAGTTCAAACATACTCTGCATGAAAGGGATATCTCCAACTGATCATTGCTTGTGAAGGTGTATTGTGGCCTTTACTATGACTCCTCCTTCAACTTGTTTCCGCCCCATAACAATAAGGATGCCAACATTCTCCATCTATGGTGATATGAAGCCTCCTGCATGAAATAAGCAGACTCCACCACGAATACGAATATGATGAATTAACACATCCAAAGACATTATGTTAATGTACATGATGGACATACCAAGTGTTGGTTTTTCTCTTTATCATTATTGATTTTGATGATAACAGAAAGGATTAAATATTTACTAACAATTTTATTAAGTGTGCAGTGCTTAAGTATAATAAAAGGTTTATGAAAATATTTTTAAAAAGAGATTCAGTTCAGAAAGTATTTCAGGAAGTGTTTGGAAAGTTTTTCAAGAACAAATGTATAGTCAAAAGGTAACTTAGAAAGTAAAATCGTTGGTTTACATAAAGACATATAACGGTCAGAAGGTTAATCAGAATGTAAATGTCACATTAACAAGTTTCACGAACAGACTTTAAAAAATTTGGATTTTCTATGATTCTTTAAGGTTTTGAAGACCCAGCTCCAAAATTGAATGTATTTAGAAGAAGCCAACTTGTGTCTAATGGCTACATCTGAGGCAAATTCCGAATCTAAAACTAAGATGATTGAAAATGAAATGTATTCTGAGATGAAAAAGCTTCTAAAAGCCCTTAAGAAGGCAGATTCGATAATTTCCAAATTGGATATCGAAAACAAAGCCTTAAAGAACGAGAAAGACATTTTAATCAAACAAATAGATTACTTGTTGATGAGAATAATATTTTGAAAAATGACAATGAAAAATTATATGTTAAATTTGATGCTTTAAGAAAAGAAAATGGTATTTTGAAAAATGAAATCAAGGATTTAAAGGGAACAGTAGAAATTTTATCACAAGAAATTAAAAATACCTTTAATAAGTTTAATGAAAGTGAAGAGAAATTAAAAATGCTAATAGGTAGCCAAAGACCTACTTTCATTAAACATGGACTTGGATATGGTAATAATAGTTCAATAAATTTGAAAAAGACTGTGTTTGTTAAGGCGACTGAATCCATGAATGATAAATATGCTAAATCACCTGTCAAAAAGAGCATGAATAATGAAAGCAGAGGGTCATTCAGAGGGTACAATCAACAAAAATACTCAATCAGAAGTTATGGCAGAACCTACAGATACTAATATAATAATGAGTATCCAAGGAGAAATTACCATTATCAGGTAAATAAGAGGCATCATACACATTCTTATGCATGTTTCTTTTGCAATAAAGTTGGTCATATAGAAAAATATTGTTTTTATAAAAGAAAAAAGCTTAGTACACATCAAGTTAAGAAACAAGATAAAACGAGCTTGACTTATCAAGGACCTAAGTTTGTTTGGGTTCCTAAAAAGGTTTGATCACCTTTTTGTGTGCAATTGTAGGAACAAGGAACTAAGATAAAAAGAACTTAGTACTTGGATAGTGGATGTTCAGGTTATATGACGGGTGATGCTTCCTTGTTCACTAGCATTATGTGGAAAGAAAGAGGATACGTAAGGTTTGGAGATGATAGCCGTGGTAAGATAATTGGAACAAGTACTATCGGTCATCCTTCATATTAATTGAAATTGTTTCTCTAGCAAAAGGATTAAAACATAATCTCTTGAGCATAAGTTAATAATGTGACAAAGGCTATAAGATGACTTTGCAAAAAAACAAGTGTTTTGCATATAATACTGATGAAGTGAAGTTGTTTGAAGGCTTTAGAAAAAGGAAAATATATCTAATCACACCATCTGATATGAATATTGAATGTTGCTTTCTAACCATGAATGATAATATATATATATATATATATGGCATAAAAAGCTTGGTCATGTGAACTTTAATCAATTAGAAAAGCTTTCTAAAAAGAATCTAGTTGTTGGTTTGCCTAAAATTAATATAAAGCATGATGTGAAATGTACCACATGTTTAAATAACAAAATGGTTTCCATTTTCATAAAAGCAACAATTAAATTTCTACAAAAAACCTCTTAAGCTTTTACATCTTGATTTGTTTGGACCTACGAGAACTTTAAGTTTAGGAGGAAATAAATATGGACTTGTAATTGTTGATGATTTTTCAAGATTCACAGGGGTGTTCTTTTTAAAACATAAGTCTGATAAATTTGACATGTTTCAAAAGTTTGCTAAACAAATTCAAAATGAAAAAGGTTTTTCTATTGTTTCTTTAAGAACCGATCATGGAAACGAATTTGATAATTCTCTTTTTTATCTTTTTGTGAAGAATATGGAATAAATCATAATTTTTCAGCATCATATACACCTCAACAAAATGGAGTAATTGAAAGAAAGACAAGGACAATACAAGAAATGACTCGTTCTATGTTAAATGAAAGTAAAATAGCTGAATATTTTTGGGTTGAGGCTGTTACAACTGCTTGTTACATAATGAATAGAGTATATATTCGACCGAATACTACAAAAACATCTTATGAATTGTTTCGTGGTAGAAGACCATCAGTTTCATATTTTCATGTGTTTGGATGTACATGTTTTGTGAAAAAGAATGCAAATAACCTAAGAAATTTTTATGAAAGATCTAATGAAGCAATCTTTTTAGGATATTCACTTGATAGTAAAGCATATCATGTTTATAATAAATCAACAAAAGTGGTTGAAGAATCCATTAATGCGGTTTCTTGATGAAAAAAAAATGATGATGTGTTTTTGCCTGCAAATGAACATAATGAACTAAATTTACTGTTTTAGAAGCAAAATCAGAAGATAAATTGATAGATCTCAAAAAGCTGATAATTCAAAAGTAAAGTAGAAGGTAATCTAGATGAAGAATTAAAATCTGATAAGTCAGAAAGTAAGGCAGAAGGTAATCTGGAATTAAGAATGACAATCCTAAAGGTTCAAAAGCATGAAAATATAAATCATCACATCCCTCTAGCTTATTTATTGGTGATATAGAATCTGGAACAAGAACTAGATCTAGATTACAAGAACTTGAAAATCACTTTGCTTTGTTATCAAATAGAATCTAGTAATATAGAAGAAGCATTAAATGATAATAATTGGATCAATGCCATGCAAGAGGAACTAAGTCAATTTCAAAGAAATAATGTTTGGGATTTAGTCCCTAGACCTCAAAATAAATTTATCATAGGTACTAAATAGGTTTTTAAGAATAAACTAGATGAAAATGGAAAAATTGTTAGAAATAAAATAAGACTTGTAGCTAAAGGATATTCACAGGAAGAAGGAATAGATTATAATGAAACATATGCACATGTTGCTAGAATTCAAGCAATACGTTTCTTGCTTGCTTATGCTTGTTTTAAAGACTTTAAGTTATTTCAAATGGATGTGAAAAGTGCATTTTTGAATGGTTATATTAAAGAGGAAGTGTATGTTGAACAACCACCTGGATTTGAGGATCCATTTAAGCTGAATATGTTTTTAATTAAGCAAAGCTTATATGGATTGAAACAAGCACCAAGAGCTTGGTATGAGAGACTCATGAGTATCTCATCTCAAGTGGATATCAAAGAGGTTGATTAACACAACTTTGTTTATAAAACATTATAATGATGATATAGTAGTTGTACAAATATATGTTGATGACATTATATTTGGATCAACTAATGAAAAATATTGTTAAGAATTTGCAAAGTTTATGCAAGCTGAATTTGAAATGTCCATGATGGGTGAACTAAATTTCTTTTTGGGCTTACAAATGAAACAATCAAAAGATGGAATTTTCATTCATCAAGAGAAGTATACTAAACAAATATTAAAGAAATTTGGGTATGAAAATACAAAGGAAGTTTCTACACCAATGAGTTCATCTACCAGGTTAGATCTTGACTCTCAAGGTAAGAAGGTTAATGAAAAGTTATATAGAAGCTTAATTGGTTCTCTTTTATATATGACTGCGTTTAGACTAGATATTTTGTTTTATGTATGTATTTGTACAAGATTTTAAAGTAATCCAACTGAAACACATTTAAAAGTTGTTAAGAGAATTTTCAAGTACATTGCATGCACTGCAAAATTAGGAATCTAGTATCCAAAAAATGAAAATTTTGAATTAATCGGTACTCAGATGCTGATTATGCAGGATGTAAAATTGATAGAAAAAGTACATCTGGTACTTGTCAAATCTTGGAAACAAACTGATTTCTTGGTCTTCAAAGAAACAGAATTCAGTTGCACGATCAATAACAAAAGCTGAATATGTTTCAATTGGAAATTATTGTGCACAAATTCTTTGGATAAAACAACAATTATAAGATTATAGATTGAATTACAAAAATGTTTCTATTAAATGTGATAATACAAGTACAGTTAATTTAACAAAAAATCCTATGCATCATTCTAGATTTAAACATATAGAAATTAGACATCATTTTATTAGGGTTCATGCGGTAAATGGAAATATTAATATTGATTTTGTATCTACCGAAAATCAATGTGCTGATATTTTTACAAAATCGTTGGATAAAATGAGATTTGAATTCTTGAGAAATGAAATTGGAATGTGCTATCCTTTTTAAATATTTATTGCATGGATTAAGTTTAATCTTTAAAATTAAAAATAAAAAATAAAAAAACGTGCATTTTACATGAAAATACACAAATCAAATAAAGGCACCATTCAACTTCCTCTAACCATTTGCATTGTCAGTTTTATGTCTCTCTCTTTCTTGTCAAAAGATCATATTGTCTTTCAAATCTTTCTCTCCAAAAACAAAACCCTAAAATCATGCCTCCACGAAAATCATCACATCTTTCTTCAAAAGGTCACAAATCCAAGACAATCAAAGAAACAATTCTAATTCAACATGAACCCACAAGCTTTGAAGAAATTTATGAGACTCTTACAAAAGAAGGAACATTGAGAGAAGTTCGATCAAAGATGAAGAATGATGAATAACAGAAATGCAGAACGATAACAGACAAGAAAAAGGAACATGGTTTTTTGAAAATACAGAAAAAGAAGGAATCCGAGACCTCAAGACCTCGGTCAGAGGATGACTCAGAGGCTACTATGTCAGAGGATACGATTGTAAAGTCACCAACCAAGAAGAAACAAAGGGTTTCTTCACAATCTGTCAGCAAGGAATCAGCCATAAAGAAAGTCTCTAACAAGGTATTAGAGTGTTCTTTCATTGATTTCAAGTTTTTCAATACACATAGATTTTATTGGAACTATTGGTTGAGTCAAATAAGATGCAAGAATCTTTGTAATTTGACTGAGTTAGTAGATGGAAATTTGATTCAAGAGTTTTATGATAATTTGGTTCAATTAAAAGATTTTTCCTTGAAATCCAAAGTTGTTAGGAAGTCTGTAAAAATTAAGAAGGATTTAGTAGGCTGTCTTGGTATGTTAGATACAAAAGATGATGAAAGGATGATGAACTTACAAAAGAATGATCTTTATAAAGAACTCAATGATGAGTGGGAAATTTCATAGAAAAAGATATTTCTCTATGGATTTTGATTTGCTGGTTCGCTTATTACATAAAGCTGTTGTAGATTGTATTTTGCCAAAAAATGGAAGTTCAACAACTATTTCTATGGAGGAAGCTTTAGTTGTTTTGGCAATAAAAAAGAACTTAAAACTTGATATGCCTAGTATGATACTAAAGCACATTTGGAGAACTCGAGGAAACAAGCCATATGGAAATTTACTTATGAAGTTCTTCAAATTCAAGAAAATTAATTTACCCAAGGATTTAAAAGTACCAATTGGTTTAAAAAGTTGGGGAGATTAATTTGAAGAGAATGGAATTCTTGTTTTTGAGAAGTTTTGGTTCTCTAAAGATGGTGCTTGGTATAGACATCCTAAGTTAGCAAGCTCAAGTTTGATTACGAGAAAATCAAAGTGGTTGCTGAAGGGGAGGTATTTCTTGGAGAAGAGAGTGGATCAGAAGGTAATGACCAGCATGATAAAGCTGAAAACATACCTTCTAGGAGAGCTGGAAAAGAAGAGATGGCTGGAAAAATCAAGAAAAGTTATAAGATCAGAATTGGTGGGAAGTTTGAAATCAGAGAAGGAAAGAGAATGCAAGATGAAAGTGAGTCAGAAAATGACTCAGAAGGTCTACCAGCTAAACCCCCTGGTGAGTCATCCAAATCAGATTTTGAATCTAATATTGTGGATCTTATCAAGAGGAAATTTCAAGACATGAAAAAGGATCTCAGTGACTCTTTGGATTCAAGTCTTAAAGATTTTCAAGGACATTAATCAACAAGGTTCAGCTGACGATCACATTAGGAAATCATCCACAGCTCCAGTTACACCTGCAACTACTCCTACTCCTACTAATGATGACCCAAAGAGCAATCCCTCATCATTTTCAACTCCATCCTCTCCAAGTCCTGATCTGAGGGATTACAGCTCATTCCTTGTGCTCAACCACCATCTTTTCAACACCTCTTAGCCCATCTCAAATCGAAATCATTTCATTGTTATGAATCTTCTTCAACAGCAAAACATCACTATGATACACCTGTCAAACTTTTCCCTACGAAAAAGATGAAGGCTCGAAAGTCTATTGAATCTATCAAATTTAAGAAAGATTAAAATCTTTTCATTGCTATGAAAGTTTTTTATGGACTGCTTTAGTTATCGTTATGAACTTTGTTTTTAATTTTTTGATATTTGCAGAAATGAATTGAATATTTTGCTTTGATTTAGTTGTCCCTCTATTTCTATGATTGCTTCTGTTATTTTTTTTTATGATGCTAACAAAAAGGGGGAGAAAAATAGACAAAATAAATATTTGGATATTTGGCTTAAAGTGAAAATGTTGGATTTATGGATGATGAATTGAACTAATTTTCATAAAGACATTTATTTTATTTATATGGGTTTTGTTATCATCAAAAAGGGGGGAATGTTGGTTTTTCTCTTTCTCATTATTGATTTTGATGATAATAATAAGGATTAAATATTTACTAATAATTTTATTAAGTGTGCAGTGCTTAAGTATAATAAAGGTTTATGAAAATGTTTTTCAAAAGAGATTCAGTTCAGAAAGTATTTCAGGAAGTGTTTGGAAAGTTTTTCAAGAACAAATGTATAGTCAGAAGGTAACTCAGAAAGTAAAATCGTTGGTTTACATAAAGACATACGGTCAGAAGGTTATCAGAGGTAAATGTACATGAACGAGTTTCACGAACAGACTAAAAAATTTGGATTTTCTATGATTCTTTAAGGTTTTGAAGACCCAGCTCAAAGTTGAATGTATTTGGGTAATACATTCAAATATTTCCATAAAGTTAGATTAATATCTAAAGGGATTTGAATTATCTTAAATTAATTTTATGGATATGATCAAGAATTCACAATTAGTTTAATATATGTTTATGTAATATACTCGAGTTGATTTATGAAGATATAGTTGTTAAAGATCCAGCAGTAAACATAGTAGAAGTTGTTAACCTATTAAGTGTGGTGAGATTTAGATAATCTAAAAGAAAGGAAGAGGTGAAGGAATCAAATATCTATATCAAGCCTCATCTACAATAAGATAAAAGATCAACTTTTATCAGCATATTAGATAAACATCATACAATTATGATTTTTATCGTTGGAAGAAAATTCAAAAGCAGATCATGTCTGGAAGCATATTGTCACGCCCCAAAGGATACCCTAAACGTAACAATCTGCCGCATGCTAATCAAGGTTAAGAATCACTACCACAATCATTCATAAGTCTTGTGTTAGTATGCAAGGTGTTCCTCTACAACAATAGCATACATAAGCAATTAGAGACAAATAGTTTAATTTGGTTAGATAAGCATAAAAATATAAATCACAGATATCTCAGGATCAGTTACAAAGCATTAAAGGGCATTCCCCTACTACACATAAGATTAAGTATTATCCTTTCTGGTAACCATTGATCCTTCTAGGTTCACTACTGAAAACTATACAAACCAATTGTGAAGTTCTAGGGAGATAACTCATAGCCTCTCATTACCTAATTTGGCCAGGTCCGAGGACGCAGTCATAAGTACGAGAACTGCATTAGAAAAAAACTGTAGGTGTGTAAGCTACGTTAGCTTAGTGAGTTCCACTTCTAAAATTTAATGTTCAATGGTAATATATAATGGAAAGTTGCTAACAATCATATGAATGCACAAACACGTGATTATATAATACATAAGACCAATAGGAAGTCTTATGTTGAATGGATTTACGCCCTCATTTGGGGTTAGGTGTTTAGGCCCATACGATCAACGATTTAATTTTTCTAGCTTTTTATTATGGTTGATACAGGTGCCCACCCATACACATTTTTTTTTCCATTTATACTATGGTTGATACAGGTGCCCATCTACACACATTTTCAATTCCAGCCCATACACCAACATTAATTTCTGACCATTACGCCAATATTCGAGTTTATAGGCCCCTCATTACTCAGCTATTATGCCTTTTTCCTACAAAGATATAATAACCTATGCAATGTGACTCACATATGGTATGCATGGTCAATTTGATTATAAGATCATGGCATATTAATTTAACAATTTATTGGTGATCATAGAGATTTCAGACAGATCAATTCTATACTAGGTTATACAAATAATTACAACAAGCTCATTTTAATATTCTTATCATCAATTCACCCATGTAGAAATCATATACATACAGTCAATTTTATCTTGTCCTGATTATAATGTCACTAATATTACAAGCACAAGCATAAAATTTAAAGATAATGAACTCACTCGGCCATGGTCTCCGGTCTCTAACGGTAGCGATCCAGAAACAAGAACTTTCCCCCGAATCCAAAATCACCTAAACGAAATAAATACCCGTATGAGTGTTTCATACCATAACTAACTCCAAACTTTTCAAATAGAACTCTTTGAATTCATAATTTCCTTAGTAATTGGAAATTCCAACTTAAAACGGCCATAACTTTGCCATTTTAACTCGAAATTGCGCAAATAAGCTATCGATTTCTATCTACTTCAAAAGATCTATCTATTTATGATGTTATTACTAAATTTTGAAAATGTTTAGGTCTCAGAATATTAGGATCAGATCTGATCAGTAACTACAAGTTGAATTTTTGAAATTGTTTTGTGAAATTTGCATCATTTCTATCAAGTATATTATATGTACCTACAATATCTACAAGCTATGATCATGAATGTCATGATATAAGCTATCTACATGTAATTCCTTAATGATTTTTTATTAAAAATAATTTGTAAAGACTCACACCTTCTAATAGTGTCATGAACACTCTTTTGGGAAAACTAGCTTTATTCCTTTGAAAATCATGCATATTCTTATTATGATGAAGTCTTGAAACCTATATACCTAATACCTTCATTATCTTAATGAATTTTCTCATTTAAAGGTTGGAAAAATAGATGCTTAAAGTGAGTTTTGCCTAGTGACTAATTTTGCAAAAGTTTTTAGAAGGAAAATATGGTTTGATCTTAGTTGGAAAACTTTTCTTTTGTTTATGTTTCTACTTTGATAAAAACACATTTGCTCTTATAAAAATCAAGTCTTTATTATATCTATTCCCTAAGACCTCTATTTTTCTATTAAAATACTCATTTTGGCATTTGGAAATAGGTGTTTAAATAAGAATCATTTTTAGATCGGAATTTGGAAAATTGTTTTTGAGATTGGTTCTTATGAAAAACTCATTTATTCTTTCTAAAATTAAGTCCTAATCAAACCTACTTCCTAAGGCTTTCATTTCTTTAATAAAACCCTTATTTTAAGGTTGGAAAATAGGTGTTTTTTTTTGCATTTCTCCCGAGTTACGAATTTCAACATTTTTGTTGGAATTGAATCATAGATCTAACTTGACTTTTGAAATCATTTTCTTGTTTTGAAAATTTCTCTTTGTAAAAGCATGAACAACTTATAAAAATCACTACTTTATGATACTCATTACCTAAGCCCTTCATTTTACATGTAAAACCTTCATTTTGAAGTTGGAAAATACGTTTTCTAAATGGGTCTTCTTCAAGATCCAAATTTTAAAAATAACTTTTTGATAGAAACAAAATGGATCTTGAGTTTTGATCAACATTTTCCTTAAGAATAACATGTACTAAATCTTTTATTCATGAAAAACAAATAGCTATGTTATTTTAACTACTAAAACAATAGATCTACTATACTACTTATGTTATGAGTGTAATGCAATAATGCAAATATGTAGATGTGAGTTAAAATGAAAATATATGCACAAAAATGTCTATATAACAACATATAACAATATATAGCAAAATAATAGTAAGATAACTTAGATTTCAAGATCCACAACATTGTGATGGTAAGGATCTCATGCTTAAGTGTTTCCACATCCCTAGCTCAAACTCATGAGGATTTTAGTGGTACCACACATGGATGATCTTGCCATTACATGTTTTAGAGTGGTAGGGTTAAGATCTATTACCTATTTTAGATGTTTTGAAGAAGGAAACTTAAAGTAAAAAAAATTTATGTGTGTGTGTGTGGGTAAGGAGTCACGGCAAAGAGAGAAAAGAGAGAAAAGAGAGAAATGAGGACAAATGAAAAAGTGAAAGGTGAAAAGGAGTGTATATAGAAAAAGGAATTAGGGTTTGTATAAATAATAAATTAAATAAAATCAACAAATGAGAGAGACTGAGGAGGGGGGGTGGGTGGGTGGGGGAGGTGTGTACCAGTTTTGAGAGAGGGAAAGGAGAGTGTTTTAATTTATTTTGTATAATAACTTTCAAACTTAATGAGTAGTTTGTGTACAAAATCTATTGGAAAAGTAAATTTGTAAGAAAATGATGTAAAATTGTAAGAATAGGCTATAAAGATGTAAGAATAGGGTATGAGTGGTTGTACTTAATGAATAGTGTAAAAGAAAACAAAAGTTGATTAGACATTTAATTTACCGGTAGTAATGAAAATACGATCAAAGGTTATAACTGTAACTTTTATAACCCGAAAAATTATATAACTAAAATATTATGAAATTATGAATCTAATGGTACTCATATCATATATTTAATATCCCGAGCCCTGGGATACGCTTTTCTAGACTTGTATCAAATCGGGCTCGAAATAGGTCGAAAATTTACTAATCGGATATTGTTTAGCATTCTAATATTAATATGAGCTAATCTACACTTTCCATTCACATTTCGAATCCTTGGTTTGAGAACTCAGGATTGCCGGATCTACACCACTAGGGTTTTTGAGATCTCATTGACTTGGGGTTTCCGGTTGACTTTCCGATTTAGAGTCTTACTTCGTAGTTAACTCGTTTTTATTCTTTTGGGGTTTCCTTCTTGGTATCGCCGAACATAGCATTTTTAGGTCCGGTTAGTCCAGAGATATTCTTTTCGGATTTCGGTTTCCAAATTTTAAGTCTTTCCCGAAATCGAACTCAGTTTTACTAAGAAAACGACGGTTTACACACAATATCAGGGATTATCTATTCAATCTCATCTTTAATTGTTGGAGCAAATCACAATGACAGCAACATCCTCATTATCTTCACAAGATGATAATTTAAATTTGAAGAAGGTAATGAACAATATCCGTTCAACAGCAGACGCACAATAATCGGACTACAACATTCAACCTTATCATATTAGGAACAGATCAAGATCATCCTTATCAGATCAAAACAACAACAACTGTGCAGACATCAAGCAACGGATTAACTACAAGAAGCTTGAAATCAGGAATTCAAATTAAAGAACATCTTTATCTTTTATCTGTTACAGTACAACAAGAAGAAGAACAAGAATTCAAGAACAAAATAAACAACCATCTTCTAGCCGTTGGAGATAGTTATATAAATATCAAAAGGTTCAAATCAAAGAAAGAACAAGCATGAAAAACAAAAGTCTCCAAATTACAGCAATCTCTTTATAAGTTTGAGCTTATTCCGTCAATTTTAAATTTATTCCTTCCACGAAATTTGAGAGGACAACATATTTTATTTTCTTCATTTATATTGTGAGATTGAGAGTTACAAGTGGGCTTAGTAGATTGATTGTTAGCTTGGGGAAAGCTTGGGGAAAGCTTGGAGAATCAAGCTGAGTACATTTGTAGCCAAGTGGTTTGGTAAAGACAACTTGTAACCTTGTTGATTGATTGGATATAGTGGAACATATCGGTATGGAATACTGGGTCCCCAGCTTGGTGTTGGAAGAGAGGACTGAAGCTTGAGGCGGAACCTCTATAAATTGATTTTGCACTCTCTACTCCCTTATCTCTCTTTATTTCTTGAATAATTAATTGTCTTTCTTAGCTGTGTTTTATGCTTAGAAGTTAAGTCAGAGAGTATTTTCAACATTCTTTTCTTAAGCAGAGAGTTCATCAGAAAGTAAAACTGGAAAAATATTTTTGAATTAGTTGTTTGATCTTTTGTGGATTTAAGTAACTTTGCTTTATCTGAATTCTGTTTAAAGTTATTGGTTATTAAGTTTATTGTTTTTAAGAAAGTTTTAAAGCCATTAAAGTTTAAATAACTAAGTGGTGTGAATTTGTTTGAAATTTTGAAAAGTAAAATTTTTATTAATAACCAATTCATCCCCCCTCTTGGTTATTCTTTTGGGATCAACACCAAGCCTGATAGATCTTGTTTAAAATCCGATGCTTCCATGAACTTTATCACATGCTTGGGTAAACAAACTCCCACTAATTGATGGTCTCATTCCATGTATCCCCTCGGCATGCGGGCTACTAAAGGTCCATTCTTCAAAGAGTTTGTTTAGGTTTTCAAGCTACAAAGATCAGTTGAGAGCAATATCAACAATGTTTATTTCATAATGCAATGACATAACTCAAAGATAGACTTGAAGATCAAATGGCTTACCATGTTGCGAAGTTCTCTCTCTCAAATTGATTTCTTCTATCAGGCGAGGTACATTGTATCAAAGACGAGGACGCACCCTTGACTTAAGCACAACACCACTACTAGCCAATGGCTTTCATCTACATTAACTGGGATTAAAATCTAAGAAAATATGACATTTGTGAGAAGATACAAAAACAATGGTAACCGCTTTCACTTGTGTGTAATTGCAACAAAGGTTTCTAACCTACCTCATGGCACTTGTCCATATCAGCTATAAACCTGCCACCTGACTGTGCAATTTGCTACACAAATGAAGTCGATTAAAGAAGGGGATAGTCACAAAATGTAATGAACGTAGAAGGAAGATTGCATAGATGGTCAATGATGTTCTAACCTATGCAAGCTGGGGTAAGAACCACCTTTCGCTGGAAAGGATCTAATACTTTCACCATCCACGTCTGTTTAAATTCAAATGCATCAATAACCTAGACATCACAAATAGGTTGGAACCCATCAGCAAAGTAGGCACACAAGTAAAAGGAATGAAAACGGTCACATTGGGTAATACTTATACTCCCATTTATCCAACCATCCAACTTGAAGCACCTTAAGTCAAACTGAGGTGGTTGCAAGAATTCCATATCCATGAGTGTTCCCTTGGCAACAAAAAAATATTTGGCTTCAATATAAACCTAGCACTGACAACCTAGAACATATTAATACACCTAGGACATTTGACGACTTAAGGAAAGTAAATAAACTTGGGATAACTTGAATCTACACCTGACATTAATCAATAAAATAGAACATATGGCTTCAATATAGACCTGGTAGACCTGGCACTGACAACCTAGAACATATTAATACAACTGGGACATTCGACAACCTAGGGCAAGTAAATAAACCTGGGACAACTTAAATCCACACTTAGCACTAATAAGTAAAATAGAACATATGGCTTCAATATAGACTTGGCACTGACAACCTAGAACATATTAATACACTTGGGACATTCGATGACCTAGGGCAAGTAAATAAACCTAGGAAAACTTGAATCCACACCTAGCACTAATCAATAAAATAGAACATATGGCTTCAATATAAACCTGGCACTGACAACCTAGAACATATTAATACCGTTGGTCCCAAAAGAATAACCAAGAGAGGGGGTGAATTGGTTAAAAAAAAAATTATTCCAAAACAATTTAGAAACACTCCCACTTAGTTAATCAAGTTTGAGATGGCTTTAAAACACACTTTAGAAAGATTGAATTTGTTTTAAAAAGATTATCTCAAATTAATTCAAGTAAAGCAAATTTGCAAGATAAAAAAAAAATTGTTTCCTGTTACTCTCTGACTGACTCTCTGAGTTTAATCCACAGCACAAATAATTAAATAAAAATGCACGAAATTAAAAGATAGGGAAGAGAAGATTGCAAAGTTAATTTATAGAGGTTCCACCTTGAGCGTCAGTCCTCTCTTCTAGCATTAAACCGGGGACCCAGTCTTCCTTACCAGTATGTTCCACTATATCCAAAAAACAATCAAGTTATAAGTTGTCCTTGCCAATGCACTTGGCTTACAATGCACTCAGCTTGATTCTCTAGGCTTCTCCTTAAGCTCATAACCAATCTACTGAGCCTACTTGTAAGTTTCAATCTCATACTAATTGTGTAAAATCAAATAAAAAAATATCCTCAAAATTTTGATCAAATAAGAACAATTGAAATTGACAATTTGCGCAAGTAAAGAAGGAGTATTTTTGTTCTCTGATTGCTAGATCTTTTTCTCATGAATGTTTTTTCTTCCTGTCTTAGACATGTATAATTTATCCTTGTTTCTTCCAACGGCTAAAAGATGGATTGGATAAACTTTGTTCTATATTTTGTGCATGATATCAGCTTGTTTTTATCTTCAAAATCTTCAATATTTTAATGAGTTGATATCTGATTGTTGTTATCTCGAAATTTTTTGCTTCTATGGATAAGTTTGAATATCCAACAACTGGTATAATAATCTTGAACTTGAAATTTGAATTTGATTTCAATCGTTGTTAACAGATTCTTCATAATTCACCTTATGATCTTTGTATCCCTTAAGAATAGAACGTGTCTTCTTTGTGAATAAATTCCTCTTGCTCTCGACTCTATTATTCAGACATATACTTCATAAAAATCTGGATTGTGTCTAATCTTTATAAGTACTTCATATTATGCATATTAACTTTCTCCTCAAATATAATTTGCTTAGCAATCTTAAATGAAATGCCAACCTTATTAGCTTTCTTATAAACATCATATTAGTGAATAAATTTATCTTAATAAATAGTGTCAATATTTTCTCTAACCATGTCTTAGTATCAGAATTAGAAAACTCCTTTGTAGTTTCAAAACGTGAAACAACATCTTGAACTTTGTTGTCAAAAACATGATTTTCCCAAAATTGAAATTGATTCCCCATGGATATTATTAACCAACTTTGTGGAACACATTTGAATGTATTACCCAGATACATTCAACTTTGGTGTTGGGTCTTCAATTTGATAGAACAAAATTTTGTTCAATAATTCTTTAAAGCGTAAAACTGTATGACCTTTTGAGTTACTCTCTGACTTCAAGACTTTATTAATTCTTTTGAATATGTTACTTCATAAAACACTACACAACTTAACTTATTAGAAATACTTGATCTTTTTGTTATTATCAAAACATATTTTAGGAGATCTTAACAAATACACCTGGGACATTCGACGACCTAAGGCAAGTAAATTAACCTAGGACAACTTGAATCTATACCTAACACTAATCAACCTAGATCATATGACCACACTTGGGACATAATGAACGAGAAAGGACATTACAATAACGGTGTTACCTTCCCGAGAGGCTGGTGTCTAATGCATAGTTGACAACGACCATCTCCTCCAGATTTAACATGGGGAATGGAGGATGAACCTTGCCTTTCAGAAAAATTTCCTCAACAAACTATATGAAAACAACACCAATAATTAATAGCATACATGTTAAATCCATTAGTAGAAGACCAAGTGATGATTCACTATAGAAACATACCATCAGACACTGAGTTACGAGCCATTTTCTTACTGGCAGTGACTCCAATGAAGTGGGGGCTTTCAACGGCCAAGAATTGTTGGTGATGGAGCCTTGTTTTTTCCTACGTCCCTTTGTGCGTGGCTTTGTAAACGGTGACTTCAGGTAGTAGCTAACCCGACGCTCGGCGATTTTTCGTGTAAACTTAACTACCAGTGGTTTTAGAAGAATAGACGATCCCAATTGTTTTGCGTCCGACAATGAATGTGATTTAATATTATACATGAAAATTTAACGATCACGGGAGATAAATATTCAAAGAAGATACCCTTGTTGACTAAAGGTGCGACGAAATTTGACGTGGCTGCTAAGGGGTATCGCATAGGCTTCATAAAACTATCCTCTTCACGGTTGGACACCAATGCCCTACGCAGATATAGCGAGACACGGAACCTTCTAAGCACTTTTGCTAAGTAGGTAAGGATATTCTTGCAAAGTGTTTCGGAGAAAGTCCTCGAGAACAAAGAGCAGTTGTTGATCAACTCACTAAACTCTAATTGTATGTCAAGAAATTTGTCCTGCACATGTAAAATGTTAAACCTGTAACAACCAGATTCGATCAAGACCCTTCAAATGAACAATGTAAGGGAATAAAACAACATATCTTCATGGTGTCTTGGCTGTGTATTTTTTTTAATTGGAGTAGGGTCTTACAAGCTACGACTTTGGGTGTAGATTTGTAGTAAAAGGGAGACGAAGAGTTTCCCTCCATTGATGTGATGGAAGCAATTTATATCTGGTGAAGATGGGCTCCATTTAATGGGACGAACATCTAAAAAATAAATGGGTTTAATGAATCTACTGCTTCACCTAGGAAAAAACAAATGCATAGAACAAATTATATGTACCTAGCACATTCTGACCACCAGAACAAAAAAAAGAAAATTAGCCTGGAACAAATATATGAACCTAGTACATCAAAAAAAATAAAAAAAGTTTAATGAACCTACCACTTTCACTCGGGACAAAAACAAATGCCTAGAACAAATTCTATATATCTAGGACATTCTTATCCCTAGAATAGAAAAAACTAGCTTAGGAAAAAAAATGAAATTGAACCAAGTAAATGTCACAACTATACTGACCCAAAACAAATTTATAGACCTAGAACGATACATCTAACCAAGTGGAAATACCATTATGTAGGAAAAAAAATATGCACATAGTACGTGCAGTGGGCACGGGATGGTATGTTCGGCTCATCTACATACCGAACAAAAAATTGCAGTTTGGTTATTTTTATAAAATCGAACCTATCTATACTGTATGGTTTGCTTATTTCTTGAATCATTAAAAAAAATCTCGATTATGTATAGTATTTGGTTCAAACAGTATACCTAAAAGACAATTTTTCATTTCAATAGAAAAATGTTATTAGCTTCAAATGAGAATCAATAATTTTGTTGGTAAATTACAAATATGGCCATTATATTTAGTTCATGTGTCCTTAATTTATATACTTGAAATGATTTCTAATCTTTGAAAAAGGGGTTTTTTAGACATAACGAATATGTAATATATTTGTGCAGATTTAACGTGGAGTTCGACCTGCTTCCATTTTTTGAATGTATACTTAATGTATGTCAGAAGCATAGGCTTATATTAAATTTATTAATAAAATTTACAAATAGGTTGGAATAGCCTCCCGTGAACAAACTATTTAGAATAACACTGTAAGTGGCATCAATAGGTCGTTTATTCGTGGTAGGAATGCAACCGAGGGAGGGGGAGTTAGGAAGAGGTCATATATACTAGAACGGGACTTGGTTCCCTATAAGATCACCTAAACCCGATCAGATACTCCATATGGTTTTATGTACAATACTTAAACCCACTCCTATAAGATCATGGTCTTGATCCGCCCCATCCCGTTGACCTGATTTTATATTTACATGTTAATCATTTTTTTTCCTTTTTCGTTGTTTTTAATCTTCATGTGTCTAATTGTCTTCATGGTATATTCTCCATTTTAATTATTTATTTTAATTTCTTTTCATTTAACAGTAAAGTTACACGAAAAAAAAAGAAAGAAAGAAAAAAACTCAATAATCTAGACAATTAATTTTCAATATATGAGAGTCAATTTGTAACATAACATAGTAGAATTTACTTTATTTGAGGACTAACATAGATATCTAAGTACTAATATTTCCTCTTATTAATCATGGAAAAAGCATGATATGCTCAATTGGACAAAAAATAAATAAATTATACAATCATGGAGCTCTAAAAATGATAATAAATGGATATAAACAAGTTTTGATATTATGAAATTATATTTTATTTTTAATAAACGGGTCGGTTCAACCCTATAGGGTCATGACTACGACCCGGACTCGATCCGTGACCTTATAGGATCGCACAAATTTTTACCAAACCCATCCCATAATCCTATAGGGCCAAACGCTATAGGGTTTTTAGCTGGTTGGGCGGGTTGTTACAGGGTCAAACTATATAAGGTTTTTTATAGGTTGGGCGAGTCGGACACTCTATAATGACCCACCCGGTTGCATCCTAATTCATGATGTGGATTATATCTAAAGGCAGGTCTAGTCTCCTGTGATCAAACTGGTTGGCAGTTGATGTCGCTCTCCTGATGAGGTTACGGCGGAGCAAAAGCAGTTTGAGATAGTTGAACCTCCTAAATATATGTGGGATCGTGGCAAAGCTAAGAAGGTGCTACTTATGAAAATGTGGGTCTACAGAAAGACCTGAGAAATCAGAGGAAGATAACGCTAACTCGCTATCTAGATTAGCAATAAACGTTGATGTGAAGGATGGTAGTGCGCCACATAGGCACTCTTTAAAAGGTGGAAGTCTCGTCCCGTGACAATGTACTAGGAAATGCCTAAATTCTTATATGCTCATGAAGGATTGGAAGCAGACAACTGAAGATGTTGAAGCTTTTCTTAAGAAAGCTTCCAATCACACGAAGAAGTAAGCAGATGAGAAGCGCATATCTAGGGACTTTAATGTTGGCGATCAGGTCCTCATCAGGCTTTTTCCAGATTCAGACTACTAAAGCATAAGGATAATAGACTCATGCATAAGTACATTGGTCCGGTCCCTATCATTGCCAAGATTGGAAAAGCCGTCTGTAAAGTGGAACCACCCAGATGGTTGAAATTTCATCATTTCTTCCATGTAAGTGTTTTGAAGCCATACTACCCCAACATAGAAGATTCAACACATAATAAGTCAGCAGTCGAATGTCAAGTTCAACTCCAATGTTAGTGAAGCTGTTGAAGATATACTTGCTGAATGAAATGGGCCAAGTTAATGAGTTTCAACCGAATCCTAACCTAAATACATGCAAGTATTACAATGACATAGATTGCATATCCTGTCTCATCCCAAATATCAATGGTTATACAAACTAATTTTGACTTACCCTCCTTCAAACCTATCTATTGGTGTACAATCATCAATTCAACAATCGTTAACCATTAAAAAAACTAACTAAACCATGAATCGAAGTGAACCAAACTGAAATTTCAATGAAGAGCAAACAATTGGTGGTTATGTTAGGGACCCTGAACCAAAAAGTATAGATTGAACCGAATCAAATCGTTTTCTAAGGTCAAACCCTATAAGGTGTTCAGTAGGTCGAGACATGCCCAATTGCATCTGCTAGTGTTAGGTGCTAACACAATGCTAAGTTTAAAACCCAGGTCACTTACAAATGTTTTAAGCCCATGCATAAGTCCTAGGTCATTTTTAGTGTTCTGGGTCTTTTCATTTGTCTTAGGTCCCCTTCAAAGTGTCCTGAGCAATTTGTTCTTATGCTAAAACTTTCCTAAGTTTATGTCTCAAGTCGCTTATAAATGTTCTAGGTCATAGCACATGTGCTATGTTCTATCACCTTTCTTAGTTTTTATCCCATGCCACTTATAAATGTTCTAAGCCCATGTACAAGTCCTAGGTCACTTTTAGTGTTCTGGGTCTTTTCATTTGTCATGGGTCCCTTCAAAATGTCCTAGGCAATTCGATCTTATTAAGTCTCCTAGTTTGGTTTTGATGATAACAAAACATGTGTGAGTGTTTACTAACAAATTCATTAAGTGTATAATGCTTAAGTATAATCAAAGTTGGTTTATGAAAATGTTTTCAAAAGAGATTCAACTTAGAAAGTAATTTAGAATATGTTCGGGAAAGTTTTTCAAGAATAAATGAATAGTTAGAAGGTAACTCAGAAGTTAAACCTGCTTCTTATCAAGATGAAAGTAACTGTTAGAGAGTAAATCAGAAGATAAATCTGCTATAACACAAAAAGCTGCTAATCGTGAACAGAATCTGGAATTTCGGTTTTTCTTTAATTAATTCATTAATTTGAAGACCCAGCACCAAAGTTGAATGTATTTGGGTAGTACATTCACATGTTCCACTAAGTTGGTTCAAATATCCAAGGGGATTCAAGTTTACATTGAATTAAAAGTGTCATTCTTGAAGATTTAATATTTTGACAGCAAGGATATTTAATAACAATGTCTAGATGTGTTCAAGATTCGGTCTAGATCTGACATGAAAAGCTTATATAATAAAAGTATCTATTTATGATATACCAAGAACGTGATTTTCTATGGCCAAAGGAATTTAAATTCAAAATAGATTATGGACAACAAGATATGGGGCAATATCAAAGGAACAAAAATCTTTTCAAGCATGAATAGTATCAAGGGATATTTATCATAAAGATATCGCCAACAACGTTCAAATATCAAGTCTTATCCACAGCAAGACAATGATACACGATCAAGTCTTTCTTATCTTCATTAACAATCAAGTTTAACTTTACAAGCTAAAATTTTTTGAATTTGAAGAAGAAGATGAACAATGATATTTTTTCTATATTAAGGGATTCTAATACGTTATTTTTAGACGATTTTTGATGAAAAGGTCAAATTTGAAGAGCCATTCACAGCAAGATTAATATCTCCAACAGGCGCACAAAAATAGGAACAAGATCATCTTCACATTCAATTACTCATCTTATCCAAAGGAAGCAGACGTTATGAAGGAGAAATATCAGAACAAAGTTTATCTTTTCCTACCGTTGGGAATAAAAAATATATATAACAAATAGAGATTCAAATACATCATTCAAGTGAAAAAGAACAAGCATAGAAAGCTGCGAATTTCATTGAGCTAAATATTCTATTCTATATTATCTTCATTGTACTAAATCGAGAGCAAATCTTTATTTCTTTAGTCCTCATTGCTTTAGTTCTCTGTGAGAGATTGTAAAAGGAGTGAGAGTGACTTTCTTTCTCTGTAGATCAGTAAATAGCTTGAGTGAAGCTAGATAGGCTGAGCAGAGTGATTGAAGTTCATTGTAGTTGAACAAGCTGGTACTCTCGTTTCTTGATTGGATAGTAGAACATACCGGTATGGAATACCCGGTCCCCGGCTTGGTGCTGGAAGAGAGGACTGACGCTCAAGGCGGAACCTCTATAAATCAACTTTACACTCTCTTCTCTCTTATCTCTTTAAATTTCGTGCATATTTAATTGTTTGGTTTTGCTGCATTTTATACACAAAAACTAAATTAGAGAGTAACTGGAAGTTCATTTTCTAATCAGAGACTAAATCAGAGAATAAAACTAGAAGTTTTACTCTTGTTTTTGTTTAACGTATAGTGATCATTTTTCAACCTATTTTCATCCGAATTGTGAAATAAACTTTTATTTATTAAGCTTATTGTTTTCAAGTGAGTCTAAAAAGCCATTTTAATTTGATTAACTAAGTTTGTGAATTTGGTTAAGTTTTTGAAAAGATTAAATTTTCATTTTGGGAAATCAATTCACCCCCCCTCTTGGTTATCTTTTTGGGACCAATAGATCTTATGCTAAAACTTTCCTAAGTTTATGTCCCAAGTCGCTTATAAATGTTCTAAGTCATCGCACATGCGCTATGTTCTATCACTTTGCTTAGTTTTTGTCCCAGGCCACTTATAAATGTTATAGGCCCATGCATAAGTCTTAGCTCACTTTTAGTGTTCTAGATCGTTTCATTTGTCCTAGATCCCTTCAAAGTGTCCTAGGTAATTGGTTCTTGGTGCTAAAACTTTCCTTAGTTTATGTCCCAGTTTACTTATAAATGTTCTAGGTTATTGCACATGTGCAAGGTTCTATCGCTTTCCTTAGTTTTTTTCCAGGCTACTTATAAATGTTCTAGGTCAATACACATGTCCTAGGTCACTTTCTGTATTCTAGATCGTTCCATTTGTCCTAGGTCATTGCACATGCGCTATGTTCTAAAACTTTCCTAAGTTTATGTCCTAGGTCACTTATAAATGTTCTAGGCCCATGCACAAGTACTAGGTCACTTTTACTGCTCTGAGTCATTTCATTTGTCCTAGGTCCCTTCAAAGTGTCCTAGGCAATTCGTTCTTGGTGCTAAAACTTTCTTAGGTCTATGTCCCAGGTTGCTTATAAATGTTCTAGATCATTGCACTTGTGCTATGTTTTATCACTTTCCTTAGTTTTTTCCCAAGCCACTTATAAATGTTCTAGGTCAATGCACATGTCTTAGGTCACTTTTCGTGTTCTGGGTCGTTCCATTTGTCTTAGGTTATTACACATGCGATATGTTCTATCATTTTCCTAAGTGTAAGTTCCAAGCCACTTATAAATGTTCTAAGTCATTGCACATGCGCTAGGTTCTATCACTTTCCTTAGTTTTTGTCCCTGGCCACTTATCAATATTCTAGGTCAATGTATATGTCTTAGGTCACTTTCAGTGTTTTAGGTCATTCCATTTGTCCTAGGTCATTGCACATGCGCTATGTTCTATTACTGTCCTAAGTGTAAGTCCCATGTCACTTATAAATGTTATAGGTCAATGCATATGTCCTAATACACTTTTAGTGTTGTGGGTCTTTTCATTTGTCTTAGGTCCCTTCAAAGTGTCCTAGGCAATTCGTTCTTATGCTAAAACTTTCCTAAGTTTATGTCCCAGGTCGCTTATAAATGTTATAGGTCATTGTACATACGCTGTGTTCTATCACTTTCCCTAGTTTTTGTCCGAGGCTACTTATAAATGTTCTAAGTCAATGCACATGTCCTAGGTCACTTTTCGGTTTTGGGTCTTTTCATTTGTCCTAGGTCCCTTCAAAGTGTTCAAGGAAATTCGTTCTTAGTGCTAAACCTTTCCTAAGTCTATGTCCCAGGCCACTTATAAATGTTCTAGTTCATTGCACTTGCGCTGTGTTTTATCACTCTCCTTAGTTTTTATCCTAGGCCACTTATAAATGTTCTAGGTCAATGCACGTGTCCTAGGTCACTTTTCGTGTTCTGGGTTGTTCCATTTGTCCTAGGCTATTGCACAAGTGCTATGTTCTATCACTTTCCTTAGTTTTTGTCCCATGTCACTTATAAATATTTTAGGTCAATGCACATGTCTTAGGTCACTTTTAGTGTTCTGGGTCGTTTCATTTATCCTAGGTCCCTTCAAAGTGTCATCAACAATTCATTCTTGGTGCTAAAACTTTACTAGTTTTATGTCCTAGGTCACTTATAAATGTTCTAGGTTATTGCACTTGCACTAAGTTCTCTCACTTTTCTTAGTTTTTGTGTCAGGCTACTTATAAATGTTCTAGGTCAATGCACATGTCCTAGGTCACTTTCCGTGTTCTGGGTCGTTCCATTTCTCCTAGATTATTGCACATGCGCTATTTTCTATCACTTTTCTAAGTGTGAGTCCTAGGTCACTTATAAATGTTCTAGGTTAATGCACATGTCCTTGGTCACTTTTAGTGTTCTGGGTCATTTTCTACTAGGTTCTTCCTACGTGTTGTAGGTCATTTTTTAACCTAGTCATTTTTTTTCGACATTCTAATATGTGCTAACATATTCCTAAGTTTTTGTTAATTATAAATGCACTAGGTCCTGTTGGAGCACAACCAATCTTGGAGTTGGGCACAAAAAATCATGTATTATAGCATAACCAATATACCATCATTTTTGAAAAATTACAACACAATACAATACAATACATACAATAAGAACAATACAGTCATTTTGTTCCATCTAAAAGTACACTCAGTGAAGTGTCTAGCTTATACGTCCACAAGTGATCGATTGATCGTGATATAATATCATATCTCACTTCATTTTTCGTCCAATCAACAAGAGAATCCAGAATTCAAACCTTTTGCAGTAGGTTAAACGCTGTATGGAGGGGAAAATTTCATACATACCAAACCTATAGTATAAAAACAAAAGAAATAAAGTGTGATGGTGTCTTAAAATTTTTGGCACCTCTAGCTCTAACTTTATACATTGCATAAATAATATAACAAGCACTGCAACGGCTTCTACCCTGTAAATCATTAGTAAGAGCAAAGTGAGTGATCACATGGTATACCACCACAACAATGGCAGCACCGAGGCTTACCCATCCTCCTTTACATCCGGCTTTGGTAGTGGATGATGGAAAACGAGCGGCCATGAATCCACACCAACTAGCTAAATTCGAAGCCATCATCATGAAATGTAAGATGAGCGAGTACTTGCGCTAAGCATTTCATCTGTGGTTTAAGATTTTTAATACTATGATTGTTAAGGGGGAGTTTGTGGACAACAGTAGGAACAAATATAGTCGAATAACGTACCACTTCATTAATTTCCCTCTCTTTGTGTCACAACCCCATGTTTTCTCTGGATCGAGGATAAACAACCTCCTTTCATGTACTCTGGCAACGCAAAGGCAAGGAAACTTCTCCGGAGGGAAAATAGGAACATAAATCTAAACAATAAAGTGATGATGGCATTTCAGAATGACAAGAAAAAGGTTAACGACTCTAATTATTCATAATGAATGCCTACCTTATCCAAATTACGTATTTGACCTATAAATTTCCGCTTGTGATGCAAGTCTATGACAGCTTCATCCAACTTGAAACGGCCATTTAGAACTTTAACCTACAAAATAGTGTTAAAAAGATGCTTGTGGCAACATAACATATAATTCTAGCATCTATATGAAATGTATGAAAATTTTACTGAAAATTTAGCTGGGAGGAAGCAACGACGGCTGTCACTCTCTCTCCTTCTAGCCTCCATGGACAGTTTGTGTGCAACCATATCCACAACCTACACCAATACAATTAGAGAAGACCCAAAACTAACTAAATTACATAGTATGGACGTCAAAATAGTTGAAAATCTGATGCTCCACAGAATGCCTGTAGTTTAGCAACATTGCATTTGCTCGTTGTAGCTCCTGGTGAGGAGTACAAAGCAGTACCTCACCTCAACGAACAATGGCACATAACACATGCAATGTATGTGTAGGAACAATATCATATTAGATTATATCAAAGTTCTCAATAAGGGTGTACTCATGAACCATCTAAATTGAGGGTAAAAGTGTAATTGCATATGGTGATGTGCTCGATAGATAGTAAGCAGCACTCCACATTCTTCACCATTTAGGGGATGTGCCCGTATGCATACTGAAGTACACATCAAGTGTTGTTGGGTACGTAAGACTATAATGCACATCTAAAACACCATCTATGGAAAAGGATTAACACTGCAATTTCAAGAAGTTTAGGCCTCTCTAACCTTTTATTCTTCTTCTTCGAAGGTGTCTTATGTTTTCCTTGTGAGATCTCCACCTTTGCCGAGCACGCGTTACCGATTTATTGCTTATACCCAAGGATGTCGGAAGTATATCTTTCACCGCAGGGTCAAGTATTTGCAAAAAGTGAAAGTTTAATATGTCAAGCAATGTAAAGCATTCACAAAAATTGTGTTCAAGGTAGTCTTCACGTACTTGAGTAGCTTCAGCCTTTTCTTCACCACCCTCGATTTGATTTGACTAGCTATTCTACATTTCTTCTGCATACCTCGTGCACAGTCTGATCGACCATTTTTTTAAGATCAACCATAATCTCAGCAGTAACATAGACAATATCTCTTTAAAGTGTTCTTTAAATCGACTAATATTCTCTCTCATGTTGTTGTACTCGACCATGTAATCCTGAAGGGAAGAATGTCGAAAAAAAAATGACATTATATATTCCATGTATGTTAGGTCAATTCTAAGCGTGGTCATCCGTAATAGGTATGTCTATCTGTTCTAGGTCCTTGTAAATATTCTAGGTCCTCATACAAGCCCCAGGTCATGTATGCCTAGGTATGTCCAAATGTGATACCTTTCTCAATTGATCGAAATCCTTCTACTTTTGGTCTAGCAGTTTTTCCTTTTCCTCGATCATCTTCAGTCTTTCCTTCATATGTTTGTCCCTTTCCTGTGTAGAAAAGACACCATAAAGCCACAATAGAAACATTAAAAATGAAAAAGCAAAGAACATCTAAACAAATGTGTGCCTAGGTATGTCCAAATGTGATACCTTTCTTGATTCATTGACATCCTTTTGCTTTTGGTCTAGTACCTTTTCCTTTTCCTCAATCATCTTAAGCTTTTCCTCAATATCTTTGTCCCTTTCCTGTGTTAAAAAGACACCATAAAACCACAATAGAAACATTCAAAATGAAAAAGCAAAGAACAACTGAACAAGGTCAGAAACCCATGCCTCTATGTATGCCCACAACGAAGCAACCTCTGCTCTTACAGCACTGATTTTCGATCCATTGTTCTGCATTTAGGAAAGTATGTTGGTAATAAAGAATAAGAAAATATATGAAACCTCTTTGCCCATCTTCGGTGCCAATAGTAGTCCTACTAATTCTGGTTATGCAACCAGAAAATCCAGTTGGAACGTATGGATTGTGGACTACATCAATTTAGTAGGTGAAAACACTAATATTGAACAACGATCAAGAGTACATGTGTTTTCATGCATACCAATTGTGCTTCGATGTGAATACCTCCTTTCTTTAATGTTTTCTTCTTAGTCTTCGCATCCCAATATCCACAGCTAGGAATTAGTGGGGTACTGTTAGTCAATAGACTATCATAATATGCCACCTACACAAAAAATATCATAGGTGAGCATATTTTTTATCGGGTTGGTATTAGGTGAAATGTCTGCACATGGAATATAATAACTAAGAACATCCTTGACTTATAAAAAAATATAATACCAAATATTAATATGCTAAACTTAGAACTTATGAATTAGCATAATTAAGGTGACCTGGAAAAAATTGATGACCTTTAAGCTAGCACTTATAAGAGAACCTGGAACAGATGACCTAAGATAAGTACATTGAACCTGGAACAGATGACCTAGAATGTATAAGGACCTGGACCAAACTGATGACCTAGCATAAATACACTGATGACATGACCCAAACGAACTGATGACCTAGGACAAATACACTGTACCTGGAACATATGACCGCACTTATAAGAGGACCCGGACATATTACCTAGGACTACACAACGTACTTGGTACTGATGAACTATTAGCACAAACAAAAGGACCTAGGACAAAAAATACACTACCTTGCACAAAAGCAGGTGGTGTATTTTGTCCTAGGTCAGATGCTCTGGGTCCTTTTTCTAGTGCTAGTAGTTCATCAGTACTAGGTACGTTGTGCTAGTCCTAGGTCATATGTTCCGGGTACTCTTATAAGCGTTGGGTCATATGTTCTAGGTACAGTGTATTTGTCCTAGGTCATCAGTTCGTTCAGGTCAGGTCATCAGTGTATTTGTGCTAGGTCATCAGTTTAGTCCAGGTCCTCTTATACATTCTAGGCCATCTGTTCCAAGTTCTCTTATTAAATCTTGGTCATCAGTTTGTTCCAGGTAAGGTCATAAGTTATAGATACAATGTATATGTCCTAGATCATCTGTTCAAGGTTCTCTTATGAGTTCTACATCATTAATTTGCTCCAGGCCAGTTGTTCCAGGTACAATATATAAGTCCTAGGTCATCTATTCTAGGTTCTCTTATGAGTTATAGGTCATTAGTTTATTCCAGGTCCTCTTATATGTTCTAGGTCATAAGTTCCAGTTACGATGTATTTTTCTTAGGTAGTATATTTATTCAGGTCATATATCCTAAGTTCTCTAATAGGTTCTTCGTCAGCGATTTGTTCCAGGTAAGGTCATAAGTTCCAGGAAAAATGTGTTTATCCTATGTCATATGATCCAGGTTCTTTTATGAGTTACATGTCAATAGTTTGCTCCAGGTCCTCTTATATGTGCGAGGACATAAGTTTCAAGTATAATGTATATGTCCTAGGTCATTTGCTCCAAGTACTCTTATAGGACCTAGGTCATAGTTTATTTTAGGTGAGGTCATAAGTTCCAGGTATAACGTATATGTCCTAGGTCATCTGTTCTAGGTTCTCTTATTAGATGTAGGTCATCAATTTGTTCTAGATCCTATAATATGTACTAAGTCATATATTGCAGGTACGGTGTATATGTCTTATATCATATGATCTAGGTTCTCTCATGAGTTACGGGTCAACAGTTTGGTCTAGGTCCTCTTATATGCTAGGACATAATTCCAAGTACAATGTATATGTCCTAGGTCATCAATTCCAGGTTCTCTTATTAAATCTAGGTCACAGTTTCTTCCAGGTAAGGTCATAAGTTCCAACTATAATGTATATATCTTAGGTCATTTGTTTCAGGTTCTCTTACGAGTTGTACGTCATCAAATTATTTCAGGTCAAAACATAAGTTCCAGGTAAAATGTATATGTCTTAAGTCATCTTTTCCAGGTTCTTTTATTAGATCTAAGTCATTAGTTTGTTCCGGATCCTATAATATGTACTAAGTCATATATTGCAGGTATGGTGTATTTATCTTATGTCATATGATCTAGGTTCTCTCATGAGTTACAGGTCAACAGTTTGTTTTAGGTCTTCTTATGCTAAGACATAGGTTACAGGTACAATGTATATGTCCTAGGTCATCTGTTCCAAGTTCTCTTATTACATCTAAGTCACAGTTCGTTCCAGGCAAGGTCATAAGTTCCAGGTACAGCATATATGTTCTAGGTCATCCGTTTTAGGTTCTCTTATGAGTTCCACGTCATCAGTTTGTTCCATGTCATAACATAATTTCCAGGTAAAATGTATATGTCCTAGGTCATTTGTTCCAGATTCACTTATTAGACATAGGTCATCAGTTTGTTCTAGGTCCTATAATATATACTAAGTCATATATTGCAAGTATGGTATATTTGTCCTATGTCATATGATCCAGGTTCTCTCATGAGTTACAGGTCAACATTTTGTTCCAGGTCCTCTTATATGTGCTAGGACATAAGTTCCAGGTACAATGTATATGTCCTTGGTCATTTGTTCTAGGTTCTCTTATTAGATCTAGGTTATCATTTTGTTCCAAGTAAGGTCATAAGTTTAAGGTACAATGTATATGTCATAGGTCATTTGTTTCAGCTTGTCTTAGGAGTTCTACGTCATTAGTTTGTTCCAAGTCAGAACATAAGTTCCAGGTACAATATATAAGTCCTAGGTCATCTATTTCAGGTCCTTTTATATGTTATAGGTCATAAGTTTTAGGTTCTCTTATGAGTTCTAGATAATCTGTTAGTACCAGGTACGATGTATTAGTACTAGGTGGTGTATTTTGTCCTAGGTCAATGTTCTAGGTACAATGTATTTGCCCTATATCATATGTTCCAAGTACAATGTATTTGTCCTAGGTCATATGTTCCAACTTCTCTTATATGTTCTAAGTCATCAGTACCAGGTTCAACTTGATCACTTCTAATGTATTCGACAAGTCTTTCTTCAGAACAAGAAGCATAATGAACAAAGAAAAGCAAATGAAAGAGCCTTCAATTGACACAATTGAGTCGATCTTACATCTAACAACATGATGCATCTACTGACATATAACTGCTAGCCTTTTCTCTAGCGACTGATTCTTCACACAATTGATTTAGAAGACGTTTCGCTTAATTCATCTTAGGAATGTTATCTACATCCCTAGCCACACTAAGATAGTTTCTTGGGACTTCAAGGTTCAAAGTTAGAGAAATGAATATGCTCACTAGATAGAGCATTGCGGCAGCTTTGAATTAGCTGGGTGACTCCACATGCTACTTTTGTATAGGCTCCCATATACTTGCTACTTTGAGCCCAATGTCACTTTAAAAAATCTTCAAATGATCCTCAATTTCTTCGCCAATTTCTTCACACTCCACATCCACCTCAATGGAGTTGAGCCCAAAAATATCCTTTACCTTTGCAGGATTTATTATCACCTCACGTTCTCCCATGTACATCATGCTAATGTCTTCATCAAAATAAATAAGCAGTTCTTTCAGCTTCTTCCTATCGATAAAAGAGAGCTTCACGCTTTACATATCACCGAAGCCAATTTCCTCAATGAGTTATCCCTTTTCGCTTCCATAAGGGCATGCTTTAGCCAACATATATACTTTGTTAGGTACACACCTGTACCTAATGCACCGCGTGGAATTTCAATCACTTGTTAAAAACATAATCCTATCCCATCCCTCAGAAACACCTCAAATGTAAGATAGCATAAAACTTACCATTGCCTCATGAGCAGTATCATCGATGTTGCGATCTACCAAGTTCTTTCGTTTGGCCATCTTCATAGCTAATGTTTCACCTTTTAGGGTGAAAGTCTTCTGCTTGGAGGTCTTAGGAGATGATGCTTCAAATCTTCTAACCATCTTCTTCAAATATCAAACTTGTCGTGGGGGATGGCTTCTCGAGGTAGCTAAGCTTAGGCAAGAAAAGAGGTTGGGTTAGGGTTTCTGGATTTGCATGCGTTAATTTTTTTTACTCCTTTTATACCAAATCATATAACTAATCTGACGATCCTTGATTTTTCCCTCTAATCCAATGGTTGTAGCTGACACTTGTACACAAGTTGATTTTAAGCGACTTCACCTAAGTGCTTCCCTAATGTTTGGTAAAAGTCCCATTATCTTCTCTAAGCTTTATCTATATTATTTAAGAAAAAAAATTTCACTTTTAAAATTCTACAGTCTCTTGATAATTGCAATAAGACAAATCCTATTGTACTAATAGATGGTTGAAATCTTTTTTTATCATAATCAAATGTTGTCCTGTGACAAGACCGTAAAAATCTTTGCATTGGACTCAATACCCATATTATAAATTTCATACATACATAAAATTATTTCACATTGATTTTGATTATATTTACATTTTGACCAAACTTTTTCTTTAAACTGCCAACTTTGTTAAAACCAAAACTCTGCAACATTATATAATTAGTTCCCCTTTCATATTTGTTATATCTCTATTGATGATTCAACTTTTGATAATGTACTTAATTTTCCAGTTGGTTACCATTATTTTTTTTATTTTGTATAAATCCGTATCAATCTGTATGGTTATTGATTTACTTGTTATTACCTATTTCACTTATAAATCACTTTAACTCTCTTATAATGGTTCCAAAAATAGTTTTTTTCCTACCTGTTTTCCATTTTAGTACGCTGGAACTGGAAGAGGAGTGAATAAGACAAAGAACATCTAATTTTAAAAGACAAGCAAGAAGGTTTTTCTATTTTTTTTTTCATTTCCTTTGCTAATTGCTTAAGAATATGCTATTTTTGTGTATGCATTTTTCTTTTTCTAAAAGTGCAAATTTTTTTAATATAACTTTTTTTATTCATGGTCAAGTTCTTGCAACGAAGTTTAATATTTAAACCTTATTTCTACTTTTATATGTGACAAAAGTAATTTTTTTTTCAAATTTTTTCTTCTTATTCTCTTTTATTGTTCACTCATTTTATTGGGGAAAAAAAAAAGACAAAAGAACAACTTTGCTTTTGGAATTTTTTATATATGCCAACTTACACACTAACGTGATTGTAATTTTTTAGTGCATGTATTGCTTTGGAGGCGAGTGCACCAAATGGTTTGAGATGATACAAAGATCAATACCTAAAAACTAACCTTATATTTGTAGGAGGCAACCTGAGGGGCCTTTATGTTAATTAAGTAAATTTTGGTTCTCTCCCCCAACATACCCTCCCTAACCCCCCCTCCCCTCACCCACCCCACCACCCCCTCCAAAAAAAACCAACCAACCCCAAAAAAAAAAAGAAAGAAAAAAGTTGAGGGGCCTTGGAATAATTCCATTTGAATTAATGAGATGAAGTAGAGGAAAGAGATAAGGATAATACTAAGTTCCGAGAGTAGTGGTTTGTTTTTCCTTCTTTTCCAAGCTCCAATTAATGAAACTCTTTCAAGCATTATGCATAGTAAAAGGTTTTAATTTTGTGATTTTCTTCATTTTAGAAATAATTTTTTTGTGAGTGTAAAAATTATTTAATATGTTGAACTGTTTGTGATATTAGATATTCGAATTTAAAAAAAACCTATTTAATTTAGAAGTTAATGTTTTAGTTTGTTTTCATTAGCATGAATGTTAGATAAAGAAGTTATTTTTATTTTTTTTAATGTTAACTAGAGAAACAAATGATTATACAGTTTTTAATGGTTTGCTATTTGGTTATGTGGATGATGTGCTTTAATTTTTCTATTCCTGTATGTTTATTTTTGCATGGATTTTTTTCCCCTTTTTTACTAATATGATCTAGGTTTGAGCAAATTAAGGAGTTCATCTCAACATCTATAGTCTTCCCATAGTAAAAAAAAATAAAAATTAGGAGAAGGAGATAAGGACTAGTTGAAATTTTCAAATGATAGGCGATAGGAGGCAGAATAGGTTTTGACTAATAGGAAAACAGACATAGAAATATCAAAAAGGAGACGAGAAGAGAAGATTATGAAAGGCAAAGAAGAAAACAAAAAAAGAAAAATAGGAGTTTTACTGTAGCAACACTGTTTTGGACAATGTTCAGCACTGTAGCACACTATTCAACACCGTAACACACTGTTCAGTACTGTAGAAATATTGTTTAGCACTGTAGCATTTTTTACTATTTTTGCCTGCATAAATTTTTCTATAAGAGGCCAGTACGTTCTCAGTTAGAAGGAGGCAGAAAAGTATTAGGGAAGTATTACAGAGAGTATTTTAGTGTTTTCTAAGTGATATTTCTAAGTATTTAAATTTTGCAAGAGTGTACTTGTAATATCACCTTAATTTATAGAGTGACTTTTATAGGAGTCTCTCATAAATGTTTTTATTATGGCAGATTAGAGAGAGATGGCTTTCACAAGAGTTTTAAAAAAAATCCTTGTGGATTTCACCATAAAAATCAAGAAAAAAAATTTATCATAAAAGTGTCTTTTTTTTCATTTAATAGAATAGTACATATTAGCTAAAAGGGGTGTTGTCTTATTAAATACCAATAATTAACTAATTTCGTTGGGCCATTTATGATAATCATTCTTTCGACAAAGATTTGCAAAGAAAATCTATACAATTAAAATAATTATTAAGTAAATTTTATACATATTAAAACGTTTTATTTTTTTTTTTTTTCGATGGTAAAACATAACATAAAGAAAGAGGCTAGAAACTAGCCATTACAGCCTTCTTCAAATTCAGAAAAGAAAGAAGGCTTCAAAAGTTCATTATTTGCAACATGAAAAAGAAAAAGCATAAAGAGTTTGAGGAGAAGGTGAAGAAGAGAAGACATCCTCTGGATTGGTCTTCTAGAAACAACGAGCAAGGATGTGAGCATCCACATTATTCGTCCTAGTTGTCTATATCAAAGTTAAATTGATTGTATTTCTGTAGCAGCTTCTACATCGTATCCCTACACATTATCAAGACGCTAGGGGCATAAGTTAGATTAACGTTATCATTGGATTACCATCCAAGAGCATCTTGAGAATCAATTTCAATGATAAAAATGTTGTGATTTAAATCATGTGCCAAACATAGGCACATTTTATTTTGTTATTTATTAACAAGCGAACAACTAAATGTGACTACGCATTTTATGATATCTAATTATCAATTAACGTATCTTCTTTTTTTTTTATATATATATTGCTATGCTTTTCTATGTTTTCAATCATTTTTTTTATTTTATTTTACATCACTATGAGAACTTAAAGAAATAATGGCTTGTCAAAATCAAGGGAACAATACAAAAATAAAATAAGAATTAAGAATAATAAAGATATTTTTTTTCCTAACAATAATAATAAAGAGACGAACAATCACTATTAGTTTTACCATTTTATAATGATGGACGTTTAAAAGGGATAATATTCGTATTAATATTAAATACAATGGTCATCTGGTATACTCAAATGAATTTGGAATGAAATCATTTCGAGTTTTATTCAACTTAGAAGTATTTTTAGAAATTTTAATTAGTGATTCCTACTTTAGAAGGAAACTCTATTCTGCCATTCAGATGCCAAAATAGATAACCATATTCCTCTTCACTTTTATTGATGTTTTCTATTTAAGTTACCTTTTGCCTCTTTCACATATTTGTATTATCTATTTTAATTCTTAAGGAATTTTTGGTAAATACCATTGTGTTCATATTTAATTCCATAGATAAGGAAAAGAAAAATAATATTTATATTTTTTAAAAAATTACAAAAATACCAATAGAATGAAAATAATCCTAGTTTCAAGCGGTATATTTTCGTCTCTTGAAGAGACGAGGTCTTCGTAAACGGAAGAACCTTATCTCTTGAAGATGACCTCGTCTCTTGGCATATTTTTTCCCACCATCTTCTTCTTCTTCCCCATTCGAACATCTCTCGAAAAGAAAACCTCCAATTTGAAAACACCCCAATTCGTCTAAACCCTAACCCTAATTCCTCCATTTCAACATCAGAGTCATGCATTATCTTGGTTGATATCGATCACCAGGCATTATAAAGTCAGCATTTTGTGAAGAAATCAAGCAATTCATGCCAAAAATCGAGTGTGCACCAATGAAATCCATAAGTAAGATTCTTGAGATTTTCGCTTTATTTTTCACTATAATTAATGCTTCATTATAGATTTCTGGGTGTTGAATATTGTTGCATTTTTTTTTTCAAATGTTGAAGCACATTACTCATGACATGAATGTATGGTGAAGTGGTTATGAGATTTTCATTTATAATGTATGTGTTGTCGATGCTACATTGTAGACATTGTATGATGTAATTTTGATGTTATTGTTTACTTTTAGAATTTAGGAATTATCAAATTATGAAATCATATATTATTATACGTCTTACATGTTGATCATGTTTGATGATATTAGAACCTACATCGATGAAATATTTTAATAAGGCTAAGATGGATATACTAGTAGTAAACATATTTGATATAAGGGGAGTACAATCGATAAGTTATCATCACATTTCATGCATTCAATCTATATTTTTTGAGCTGGAAGGGTAGGTGAGGAAATAGATAAGGCTAAGTTTATATTGTATGCTCATGGCAACATTGTGGAAGGGAATGATGGGTTTGGTTATGATAAGCGGCCAATTGTTATGGTTAGTGTTAGTAAGAACTCTACATATGAGTAAATACTTGTCACCATTTGCAGTAGACTTAAGGTAAATAGGTCTACACATCGAGTTGATATGTATCATAGGGTAGCTATTGGAGATAGAATGTTACGTTATAATGTTATTCTAATGACTGATGATGATACTGCAAAGGAGATGTTGGTGTATACCGAAGGCTTAGTAGCTGTATATGTGAAGATATTTGAAAATGAATTGCCATCGGCACATGCGATAGATATAGGCATTGAGGGAAATGTTAGCAGCCAAAGGTTAGCAGATTCAGACTCCACTCCAATTCAGACAACAGGTAGCACACAAGTCGAGATAAGTAATTTTGAAATGGGTGCACCTGATTAGAGTTGTGGTCATGATACTGATGTGATGCAAGACTCATTGACAAGTGAATCAAGTGACAACTATGATGATGATAGCTATGATAATGTGGAAGGTTTGCCCCAACAAGCTATTGCTACCGATATATAACCTAGGAGAAATGACTGGCACCACTTCATGTCTGCTATAGAAGTTGATGCAGTAGGGAGCTTAATGCCAGTATCCTTTTTCACTATTGATGTAGGTAGTAGATATGTTGCATTTGATGATGAGCAGAAAATAAGTGCTAGAAATTGGAGATTCAGCAATGAATTTGTTGAGATATAATTTACTCAATCTATAATGGATAAAACTTGATAAACTTGTTATTAATCTTATAGAAATCATGAGGAATTGATACTTAATCAAGTTAATGTTGTGTTTCAGGTTTATAAAGCTAAAGGAAAGATTTAGATGAATAAAGCATGGAGAAAATGACCAGAAGCCTGATGGCCGCCAGCCATGGAGCCTCTGTGAAATGAAGAAAATCGGCCAGAAGAGCCATGGCCGCCGGCCATGGTGTGATCGCCGCCGGCCATCTTTCATGGCCGGCACTGGGAGTTAATGGCTGCCGGCCATGGAGCCGGCCATCAATGCTGCAGCGTCCTGTGCGATGAAAAATGGCAGCCAGCCATTTCTAACTCCAAGCCAGCCAGTTTTCATACGGGAGAAAGTCTTGTTCTTTCCTATATATAGAGAGAGAAGTCCATTAGAGAGATTATTATTCATTCTTTATACTTTCAAGAACCCTAAAGATTGCTTTTCTTGAATCATGAACAACTAATCTCTTAATCTAGCCAAGGGATTATTGCAACTCAATTCAAGATAGATTGTGAGACCTAATTGGGTTTGATTTCTATTATTCTCATCTTTGCATATTTGTATTTCATCTGATTCTATTGTTATTATTGCTTGATCATCTCTTATAACTTTGGATCCGGTTGTAGGATGATTGAACAATAATCAATCAATTAGAACTCATATCCGTAATTGTATGAGTAATCTAATATAGGTGATGAAACAACACGATAGTCATAAAATAGATGGTTATTTGATGTTGTGATGAAATATAATCTAATTTAAATGATCCATGCTCTATGAGATTGTTGATTAGGGTTAGGTTTCTTTTCTTAATGCAATTGATAGATTAAACCTTAAGAGCGTATTTAGGGTTATCTATTTGATTAGGAATAATCAAAGATCTTATCTTGGTTATTTAATATCTAAGGAGAGATTGAATTTCAGAGCTTATTGGAATTTATAACTAACCTGTTCAAAGTAGGGATAATAATATTTGAGTCAAGGATCAATCTTGAGAATTGAGTTGTAATGAAACCTAGGCTAGATAATCTTTTGAATATATATAAATCTTCTTTAAATAGAAATAGGTTTATTTTATTTGCTTGTTTTCAAAAACCCCCAATTTTATTTTCTTTTTCTCTTCTCAACCCCCGATAGAAACTTAGGAATTTTTACCAGTCCCTGTGGAGACGATCCTGCTCACCACTGTTTACAAATCTTAGAGTAGGTAATTTATTTTTGTTGGATTCGACACCCACCAGAATTCAAGGTTGGGATGCGGTTTGAGATGAAAAATCATCTCATACAGACAGTTAAAATGTGTCACATATCGAACCATTACAATTTCAAGGTGGTGGACTCGGACCAAGGTCATGGGTAGCTAAAGCACTAATATTCACAACAGAGATTGTAAGTGGAGACTTAGAGGTAGCTACAAGAAATATGGTAGGTGGTTTCACATCACTATATAGGAAGGACCCTACACATGTTTGGATGAAATCACTGGACAAGATCACTTTCAGTTGGACTCCACCAGCATGTTCGAGTGCATTATAATAGAGATTCGTAATTCTCTAGATACAAGAGTAAAGGACCTCCGATTGAATATCTTAAAAGAATTTAGGTACAATGTTCACATTAAGAGAATTCGTGAGGCAAAGCAAAAAACTATTGAGTAGGTGTATGCAAGTTGGGAGGATTCTTATACAAAGCTTTCCCATCTACTTAATGCAATAGCAGAGGAAAATCTAAGAACAAAGTTTGAATGGAGAATTGTTGAATCATATACTGCAAGACATGTCTTCTTTAACTAGCTCTTTTCGGCATCTACTCGATGTATTGAAGAGTTTCAGCACTATAGGTATGTCCTAGACACATGGTTGGATTTAGTTATAAAAGCTTGTTAGCAATGAACTAATTTATATCTAGTAATTCTTTATAGACTTGTCATCGCAATTGATGGTACCTTCTTGTATGGCAAATAAAAGCAGAAACTGTGTATCACAGTAGCATATGGATGGAGCAAATCATATCATTTCACTGGCATATGCTCTTGTCGACAAAGAGAAAGAGGGCACATGAAGTTGGTTCCTTGCAAAATTGCTGGAACATGTTATTAAGGAGCGCTCCAACATTTGCATGTTATCCTATTAGCATGCTAGTATTAAGAATGCTATTGAAGGTGAGAATGTTGTGTGGCCTAGAGGTTGGCCTTAGCATTGGTGTATCCGGCATGTTGCTAGTAATTTCAACTTGAAGGCAAAGAGTAACAAATGCAAGGAATTAGTGAAGATAGCAGCATACCAAACCCAGATAAGAAAGTTCTATGCTTACTTTGCTGCAGCAAATCCAAGTAGTCCATGGACATTGTGATATTTTCACTAGTTGTATCCATGTATGTGGACTTTATATTATTATGAAGGTGTCAAGTTTGGAATCGGTACAACAAGCATGACTAAAAGCTACAACTATGTTCTTAAAAATGCTCAATCATTGCATGTGGCAGCATTAGTGAAAAAAAAACTTTTATAATAGTAACTCAATCTTCAACAAGCAATGACAGGAGGCTAGTGAAGCAATGAATTTGGATAAAGTGTTGACAGCTTATGCTATAAAGAAGTTTGAGAGGTGGAACAATGTGTCATGTGCCCATCATGTAACATGTTTCAATAATCACAAATGTGCATTTGAGGTTCTAACAGCACCACATCTTAAAATGTATGGTCAAAAGGTAGATTACATACAAAAAGTTGAGTTGATACAAGTAGATGTATATGCATATGTAATAAGTGGCAGACCTATAAAATTCCATTCTCCCATGCAATGGCAATAATGGGTACTTTGCACATGGATTATGTTGCTCAAGTAAGGCAGTGGTAAAGGTGGGTGAATCAACTAAGTTTTATGGGCGTTTGTTCATACCGCGAAAAATAAGGCGAATTGGACTCATATTGACATTCCAACATGGCATCCATTCTTGAGACTTACTAGAAAAAAAAAAGAAAATGCTTAGGGAAAAAACGCTTCTAGAATGAGATGGACATTCAAGAAGGCCTATAAGGTTACTCATCCGATTTGTGTGAGCAGATAGGGCATGGCATTAGAAGTTGTCCAAATAAGCGAGCGGCCAGTAGGACTGTTACGAACCAATCGAGTTGTAATGGTATTATGTTGTTCATGTGATTTATTTTATACACTAACATTACCTACTTTATATGTTGTTTGCTCCGTTTGGTACTTATGCCTTAACTAACACTATTTACTAATTTCTTTCTTACAAATGGATCCAAGACTGGTAGATGACTCTATACTTACAGGGCATCCTATTCATAGATTAAGACTGGCATCGGAAGGATAGGTAAGATTATTTCCTCACCCCATTACTTAGAACATTTAGATAATGTTTCTTATGGTATTGTTTTCAAATGTAGGAGCAGATCACATTACACTGTCGCTAGAGAGAAGCCAAGATGAGGCGGCAAGTTGACATGCCTTTACCTATAGACGATTGACTTTTTATGTTCCTATCATATGCTAGCTTCATAGCTACCACACATATACCACTTATTTAGCTAGATTGGTACTTGATTACTACTTTAGTTGAGAGATGGCGACCTAAGACCCATGCATTGCACATGTTGATGGAAGAGTGAACAGTGGCATTTTAAGATGTTACAGCACCTACTGGCCTTCTCATTGATGGGCGTGCAATTACCATCACAACATGGATGGATTGGCTAGGGTTATGCGGCCATTTACTAGGAGTTTGACCCATGTCTAGTGTGGATATTGATGGTGGCCATTTGAAGATGTCATGGTTGGATGCATGCTTTAGAGTATTACCTGATCATGTTGATGATATTAAGATCAAATGCCATGCTAGGGCCTACATTCTATTGCTGCTTGGAGGGGTTTATTGTTGGGGACAAATCATCTGATCTGATTCATGTCATCTACCTACAGCTGCTAGAGGACTTTGGGAGAGCAGGCTAGTATACATGGGGAGCAGCTTGCTTTGCATGACTATATATGCAACTATGTATGGCTTCCCACATTGATATAAGTGTTATAGCAGGATGCCTTGTAGTTCTGCATATGTGGGATTGGAAGCACTTCCTACACATTGCCTCCCTTACGTTGATGGATCACAGCAAATACCAAAGGGTTCCCTCTCATCAGTTACAGGGGTGCTACCTTTGATGTCACTCGAACCCCCACACATTTGTTGTTTAAGTATTGGGGGTATTTTGATCAACAGGTCCCCAAATACATATGATTTTGTATGTCCTATTTGTTCACTTGTGCACAATTTCATTAATTTTACTCATGTAAAGCTTACTTTTTTCTTCAATAGGTTGTTTGGGACCTACACTCTACTATCATAGATTCCCTACCTAAGTATTGCAGGGCTGGTAGCGATGTATGGCATTTATGAGCTCCCCTGATTTGTTTTCACATTCTCGAGCACTACCATCTAGACAGAGTACTCAGATAGTTTAGTGGTTTGCAAAAGATCCCAGATTCTCCCATCTAATATGAGAGCATTACATGAGCTCGACTTATGAGGGCATTCCGAGTGGAACTAGGTGGTAGAGCACGCCAGATTGGTCATAGAGTGGGATGGCAAACACGATCATATTGTAGAGATGTTGGATCCCCATTGGTACATCTAATGATTATTTCGATTGGTATCATGCAATCACCAAGCACTAGATCAATCTTACAAGGGCCATTATATGATATAAAGTAAGTTCAATGATTACATAAGGTATATGGATGTATATTAGATTTGTTATTTCCCGATCTACATGTTTACACATAATTGTAGGTAGATTTCATTCACCAAGTATCCGACATGCCATCTGAGGACACTCCTAGCATTACACGAGATGTTATTCATGTAGTGGATGAGTTCATAGGACTCCATATCGATGATCCAACACCATGCCTTGCACTTAATATCGTTAGTGTTGAGGATGACCCACAGACTTAACCTCGGCTAATACAGAGACGTAGACCACATGGGGAGAGGTGTAGGTAGGGACGGGGTCAAGAGCGAAGGCAAGGACGATACAGAGTTGTAGATATCAAAGAAGAGCCTTTGCCCCCACATGTACACCATGGTGAGCTTGACCTTTCGCACGTTCAACCTAATTTGTTTAGTCCATCATCATCATTATATACTCATTTAGGTGACACATCGATGCTAGACATCTCATATGTTGGTCATACCCCAGGAGCTCCACATAAGAAGTGACCATCACCACTACATGATGTGGGAGATGAACTCACTTAGATGGATCTAAACCCTATCCTATTTCACCAGTATGGTGTTGGTCGTGGAGATGAGGATGCCACAATTACACAAGTTGATCTATCTATGGAGCATCCCGGTAGGATTTATATCAGCGTATGCCATTTGGTCGTACTTTTATTAGGCGAAGAACAGGGAGACAAAGCATGCAGGATTAGATTATATTAGATTTTATTTATATTTATGTTTATGTTCTACGACGATGATATGTATTATTGTATATACATTTGATGTAATTAGTTGAATAATATTACAACTATTTTCATATTATATTTTATAAGTTTTCCCTTATGTTGGCTGTGACAGTTTTGGAATATTGTTGTAATTTGATGGATTAAGTTTGGGAATACCGTTGTGATTGGATGGATCAGGTTTAGTTGGATTATGTTGTTTCGAAGTTGTTTTTCTGTGGTGGATTATGATTTATATAGCTAATTGTACATGATTTCGACCGGTTACAATTGTTTCTATTGACTCATATAACAAAGAGTGAAATATGAAATTCAAGGGGGACAGAGGATATGATAGTGCTAACATCTATATTATTTAAAGGGAAGTAATGAGTTTGGTGTCTTTTTTTTTTTTTTTTCAATCATTGCTCTTAAATTAAAATTATTTTTTTATTTTATTAAAGTAAAAAATATATTTGTTACCACTTTCAAGGTCTTTTTAGTAATTTCTACTCATACCATTTTCTCTCCTACTCATTCTCTCTTTACAGTCTATAGCAACTGCTTTGCTTTATAGGTACTATTTTTTCCTCCTTAATATTCTCTGCTCTCTCTTTTTTTTTAAAATAACAATTAACATTTCAAAATAATAATCTCCCACCTCTCCCTTTTTTCCTCATTTGTATTCTCTCTTCTCTTTCTTTTTCAAAAAATAGCTAACATTTCAAAATAATAACCTCCTACCTCTTCCTCTTGCACCAAACTGCAATTCTAACAAAATTACTCCATTATTCCCTTTTTCTTCTAAAAACTTATATTAGAATTTTTAAATAATAAAATGCAATTTATTTAAATCAAAATTATACAAAACATTTTTATTATAAATCATATTGATTCTATATTATTTAAAGGGAAGCAATGAGTTTGCTGTCTTTTTTTTATTTTCAATCATTGCTCTTAAATTAAAATTATTTTTTTATTTTATTAAAGTAAAAAATATATTTTTTACCACTTTCAAGGTCTTTTTAGTAATCTTTGTTCACACCACTTTCTCTCCTACTCATTCTCTCTCTACAATATGCAACAACTGCTTTGCTTTATAGGTACTATTTTTTCCTCCTTAATATTCTCTGCTCTCTCTTTTTTTTCAAAATAACAACTAACACTTCAAAATAATAACCTCCCACCTCTCCCTCTTTTCCTCCTTTATATTCTCTCTTCTCTTTCTTTTTCAAAATAATAGCTAACATTTCAAATAATAACCTCCCACCTCTGCCCTCTTATATTAAACTGCAATTCTAATAGAGTTACTCCATCGCTCCCTTTTTCTTCTAAAAACTTATATTAGAATTTTAAATAATGAAATGCAATCTATTTAATCAAAATTATACAAAACATTTTATTATAAATCATATTGATATTATATGTTAAAGAATTAACGTTTTGGTTGTTTAATTATATAGTATGAATGATTAAATACTATTTTTATTATATTATAATAACGATTTTATTATATTTTTATTTTTTTCACACACGTAGCACGAGTGCTTTTTTCCGCTAGTTGTCTCTTGAAGAGACGAGGTAAGTATATTGAACTAACCTTATTTCTTAAAAAGATGAGGTCATTGTAAGTTACTGATCTCGTCTCTTGGGGAGACAATGTCAGACACTTATGACCTCGTTTCTTCAAAAGATGATGTTAAGTTACCTAAAGTTGGGATTATTTTGATCCAAGAGGCAATTTTATAATCTTTTAAAAATTAAAATATTATTTTCCTTTTTCTCCTCCAAAAAAATAAATGAATTTGTTGTTATATTACTTATTTTTTTTTTATTTCAAATGATTCTATTTAGCAAATATGGCATAGTATTTTTGTTTTTCAATGTTGATATTTATACTTTTTCATTTATTTTACTATTGTTTTATAATTAAAACACATTTCAATTCTCTTTAATATCAATTCCAGTAGTGACTCAAATTTTAAATCATTATACGTGATGTTACATCTGTAATCAGTAATACCTTCAATTAATCATTAAAAACAATTCCATTAATAACCTATGGGGTATATATATATATATATATATTATATAATATGTATAATATAGTCTTGAAGCCTCTTGTGAATATTATAATAATTAAATTACTAAAGCGTTGGCGCATTTCCATTTTTATTAATATTAATTTTAATAATAAACTTAATTTTGAAACATCTATGGTGTTATTATATTTTCCATTAATTAATGATGTTTATTAAATTAAATTACTAAAATCATCCTTAAATTTCAATATAATTTTTTTTCGTTACTCTTTCAATTAAAATCATCTTTCTTTTTCAATGGAAAAAAAAGGGACTTTTAGACCAATGAAATATGATAATGAGAATTTTTTTTTTTTTAATCTTCTGCGTTTGAGTTTTCGTCACAGAGGGACTTACAAGTTTCTCACAAATTATAGAAAACAAGGAATTTAAGTTAAATATACCTGCACATCAATGTTTAGCTATACTAATGTTGATTCGTAGCATTTTTTTTTTCTTGCAGCATGGTTCTCGTTATATAAATAGAAAAAATAAATTTATATAGATATTTGAGCTACCATGAAACTTTTAGGATTTAAATATATAATTATAAAGAATCTTACAACTTAACAGCTAAAGTGAAATAATTCATATAATTAAAAATCTTCAAAATATTGTATAATTAGTTATTGAAATCAACAGTTTTGTAATTTAATTGTAAAAATAAAATATTTTAAAAGGCTTTTATTATTTTAAGCACACACATCTTGATTTGTGGGTGCGTTGTATAATAGTAAAAATGTAATGTGAGCTTAGAATATTTCATATAATTTGATAATTTCAAGTTTAGATGAAAAATTACAAGGAAAATACAAAACACGTGTTACAGTTGGGCCCAAAAAAGACACGTGTTATAGTTATGGAATTTCATTTTTATGTCATAAGCAATATCTTTCCCTTTTATGTTTAGAAGAAAAAAGAAAAAGGATGATAATGCCACAATGGTCCTCTAGTAAGTTAAAAATCTTAATACTAATTCTATCTTACAATAATTTTCAGGCAAGTATATATATCAAGTTTATGGGTGAAGCACCTGTTTAATGTATTTTCAAAAAAATAATACGTAAATAGAAATTAAATAAAAAAATTACAAAAAGAGAGCTTCTATGTCGCAAAAAGGAGAAGAGATACTCGGAAATGTACATGTGTCGCATATGCTGACAGCGATACAGCGACCTACTATAGCAAAATTTTGGTCAACCTTTGTATCGCATATGAAAATGGTGATACATATATTGCATTTAACCCAAGCGATAGAGTGTCGACTTTGTATTGCATATGAAGACGACGATACGTGTATCGCATAACAATAAGGCGATATATCCCTCTCTTTATATCGCCGTACCTATATGTGATACACACATATATCAAAATACAAAATATCTGGAGGTTTGTATTGTCATACCTATATGGGATATACTCAATCTATCGCATAAAGGTACGTCGATACATAGCTTCCCTTTATTTAACAATCTGATCGTCCTCCTCCTTTCATTCGCGCTACAAAGTCTTTTGAACCCAAAAAAAAGCTCCTACCCCAATTTTTTTTCAATAAGCTCGAATTAACTCCAATCTACCCAATTTGTATCTTCAAGCTCGAATCATCCTCATAACTTTGAAAAAACAATAAGTCCCATTATCATCAAGTTTATTTGCAAATTATCCTCCATCATCGACATTCGACATAGAAACAAAAAGGTAAATTCCACTTGGCTTTTTTGTTTAATCTTTTGGTTTCTAGTTTTTTTTTTTCTTCCAATAATGTTGATTGAATATATGATATTCCATTATTTTCATGAGCATAAGGATCGGATCGGATTGGGTTCCTCAATTTGACGAATTCACCCGCCAATTTGACAATTTCACACTCTAATTTAGACGAACTAAGGTTCCAATTTGTTCATTTCCTTGTTGCAAAATCGAAGCCCGTGTCTCCTCCAATCACCTAGTAATTCATCAATCCTAATTACGTTTTTGTTTTCTTAAATTTCAAAAATAACGTTTACATGCGCCAATTGTTCGATAAAAGTCTCTAATCGGCTTGTTATCATTTGCTCCAATTCGAGACATGCAACTCGTGTATGGTTGTAGGAATTGACATTTTCTCCATATCATGCGTTGAAAGTGCATTTCCTCGTTTTTCATTTGGCTTTTCTATGGATTGTTGTATTCTATCTACCAGTGTCATTGCAAGTGCAGTTTTGAGATTATTATTGCTAGAAATTTTTATGCTTGCAAGTATTAGATGAATAGAAGCAGCAAGTGTTAAGTTCTCTGAACTCCTTCTGTTCAAAGGAGATATTATTTGTGCACACCAAGAGGTTAAACTTCATTGAAGAAGTTGAGCAAACTTTCAAGTCTCATGCATTATAAAATGTCCATCTCAAATATTTAGCATGTGCACCAGTTATATGATCATTTTGGGCTTGAAGGAAGTTTTTCCTTAAATCATGCACATGTGCTCCATCTTTTTCTTCTTTCTACCAGCCTCACACTTTTTTTTTTTTTGGGTCTCCTCTCTTCTAATCCTTGCCATTACACACGGTAATGGTTCATTGCAGGGATGGGTGTCAACCTTCCTTGTTTCCACCTTGCGATAATATCTAGTTAAGTCAATCACACTATAGGCATGGACATTCGCCAATAAGAATTTCTTAAAGAAAAACATTTATGGTGGAATTGATCGTAGCTACTGTGTTAAATAGTTTGTTTCTTTTAATTTTTTTTGCTTTTAATCTTCTATCTTTTACCCCGTGTATCGTATAGTCTCTAAATCATCATAGGTTCAAGTCAGTATTTGCAGAATCTTTAATATTACATAAGTAAAGAATCAAAATCAAAATCAAACAAAAACAGTTTCCCAATATTTATTTTTCTTTTAGTTTTCCTTCCTTTTTTTTTTCACCTGTACTAGACACTACTAGTTGTATGTCCTGTTTTGTGTTGAACCGTGCAATCTTATAAGGGTATTACTAGATAGGAGTTAGGAATTGAATTGAATAGAATGATTGGAATCAAAATGAGAACAATGGAATGATATGGAAATTACAACGTAATGAATAATCATGCATATCATATATGAACTATGATTATCTAATATTACACAACTAATATATCTGATCTATCTTATGCTATTGTATGTCTAAATGAACAATAGCAATGGCAAATTATGTCAAAATCTCTCTTTTTGCCAATGGCAAGATTTTGCAAGGTCGGGATGGAACATATTATGACAGGGGACCACTGAAGAATGTTAAAGTAAGGACGGATACTAATTACATCGGTCTCTTGAATATGGTATGTGAAGAGTTAGGAATTGATCCTAGAGGAAGCAAAGTTGAAATGTACCATAAGCAAGTATTAATCTATAGTCCAACTTACAAAGAAGTCATGCTGAAAGATATTAGTACAATATAGATGTGGAAGCTTTAATTGACATTGCAAAGGCATTTGGTATGACATGTCTTCAACAATTGTATGTTGAAGTTAAAATATCACAACCATGCTGTGAAACAAAATGTAGTGGATCAGCTAGCTCTACCAAAAAGGCTAGTGACACAAGAGTCTGCAAATGTTTAAATAAATAAGAAAGGAGCAACAATTCAATGTCGAAGGTTGAAGAAAATGTTTACATTCCAAATGATTGAGGAAGAAATGGAGGAGGCCTTACAAGAAACTGATTCATAATATGAGGTAAATTTTAGGAGAATCAAGATGAGGAGAATTAGGATGAGAACAAATACCATTTGAGATTGACACATCAAGTGATGAAAACGAGTCTCCAAACAAATATGAAATTCTTCAAGAAGATATTGCTGTAGAAAGTACTCAAGCAGAACAACAAACTAGTAAAAGTTCATCATTCCAAGATCCTATTCCATTCCTGACTAATATGTATGTTGGTGACGGTTATGCATCTTATGAGGAAGAATTTCTTAAATCTGAGGACCTGTGTTTAGGTAACGAATTTAAGGCTGGAATGAGGTTTAAAACTAAAGTTGATTTGGTCTATGTGGTGAAAATGTGGCACATAAAGAATCACTATAACTTCATAGTGATAGAATCAAATAAGAAGATATGTAATGTTGTTTGTGAAGCTAAGACGACTTGTAATTGTGAATGGCAACTTCGTAGATGCCAAAAATGTTAGGATGTCGACTTTGTGATTACCATCGCTGATGGTCCACACACATATGCACAAACAGGAGCTTCAAACAGGATCATCCACAACTTGACCAAACATTCATGAGCCAATGTTTCTTGGGTCAAATAAAAAATAATCCTGATGTTAAAATCCCAACTCTTAGACAACAGATTGAGGACACTTATGGGTATGTCATGTCAACAAGGAAAGTTTAGGGCGCTAAAAGGATAGCGATTGAAGAAGTGTATGGAAATTAGGATGAATCATATAATGAATTGCCAAAATTAATGGCTGTTATCAAGAGAACTAACCCATAAACATGTATTGCATGGAAAGCGCAATCAACTGAAAGTGATAGTGATGTGGTATTTGCGAGATTATTTTAGGCATTTGGGCCTTGCATAGCAGCCTTTAAACATTGTGGGCCTGTTGTCAGTGTTGATGGGACATTTTTGTATGGCAAATATCCACATAATTTATTGATTGCATGTTGTGTAGATGGAGCGAATCACATCATTCCACTAGCATTTACATTGGTAGATGAGGAATCAAATGAAACATGGTCATGGTTCTTGAAAAAGCTGAAAAGATGTCTTGAAGGATCATGCAATGATGATCTCACATTGTTTCTTATATTAGATCAACCCAAGGGTATAGTAAAAGCCTTGAAGGACAAGAATGTTGGATGGTAACCCCCTTTTGCACAATGGAGGATATGCATAAGACATGTTGCTAGCAATTTCAACACAAAATACAAAAATCAATATTTGAAGAAACTAGTAATAGTAGCGGGATTCAAACACAGGAAAGAAAATGTGAATTCTATATGGTGGAAAAAAGGAAGAGACACAGAACAGCTCCAAACTACTTTGAAAGCATCTCCAAATACTTTGAAAGCATACCACTTGAGCAATGGACAAGAGCATATGATGGGGGTTTCAGGTATGGTCAAATGGCAACAAACCTCAGTGAAAGTTACAACGTAATATTAAAAGGTGCAAGATCATTGCCTGTATCAGCCTTGATTCTAAAAATTTTATACAATTGTGTTGGTTATTTTGATAAAAGAAGAAATGAAGCTCACAAGGCTACAGGAAAGGAAAAACTTACCCTAAATGTGTTAGAACCAAGATAGAAAGATGTAGAGAAGCAGCTACACGACATAAGGTCATTACATTTAGCAGAACAACTGGCACTTTTGAGGTTCAAACAGGGGTTTATTTAACAGAATATGGAAAAAAAGGTGGCCATTCATATGTTGAATATTCTTAATAACACATGCAGCTGTAACAAGTGGCAAACATTCAAAATACCTTGTTTCCATGCCTTTGCAGCCATGACATATGTGAAAATGGATCTCATGCAAAAAATTGAAAGATGGTTTCATTGGGAGAATCAATTAGCTTGTTACATATGCAATTTCTAGCCTTTAGGAGATAGGCAGACATTAATAGATGTGGAAGATATGCCATGTATACATCCGCATTACGAAAATGCTAGAGAAAAAGGAAGACCAAGAATAAGCAGATTCCACAATGAAATGGATTTAAAGGAGAAACTTACCAAGAATACTTGTGGAAAATGTAGAAAAAAATGACACAATAGAAGAACTTATCCAAACAATTAGGTAAAAATTAAGAATACCAAATTCACAATTTTTTTTTAAATTTTTGTTATGGTATAATTATATTGTTTGATTGACTACTCTACATTAACAAATTTTTGTCAAGGAAACTAATAAGTCTTTACTTTAATTTCTACGGATGGATCCAGGACCAGTTGACAGATCATTATTAACCCAGCAGCATACACATAGGTCACAGCTTGTATGGGATGGAGAGGTATAAAACTAAGCTAAAATATTTATATAATTAATCTATTCATTTTGTCAATATATTTATAATTTATTTAATTTTTATAGGAGCATAGACTCGTGATATGCCGATGAGGTGAGGCATCATTAAAAAATCCAAAGGAGATGAGAGTAGCATATGATCCTTATATTGAGTAGGCTGGATTTTCTAGTGTAGCCCGTCTGTCATTTATCATGCTAGATTGGGCTTTGATTGCTATACTAGTAGAGAGATGGAGACCGGAGACACACACCTTCCATATGCCACATGGAGAGGTTAGGCTGACTTTACAGGATATTGTTGTCCAGTTTGGATTACCCATACATGGGCATGCAGTGAGAGGGACTACTACACACACATGGCTTGATCTATGTGAGCACTTACTAGGAGTTAAACTAGATACCAAGATGTTCAGTGGTTAGAAGTTAAGGATGACATGGTTGAAAGAGAGATTATTACAGGGATTACTAGAGTAAGCCGATGAGATTGCCATCCAGAGACATGCGAGGGCATATATTCTCTTATTGATGGGTGGGATCCTATTCCCTGATACGTCATCCAGCCTCGTATATTTGATGTTCCTACCACTGTTAGAGGATTTCCAGATAGGTAGGACATATAGCTGGGGATCGGCTTGCGTAGCTTTCTTATACAAATATCTATGTAGAGCTACCCGAATAGATACCTATGAGATAGGAGGAACTTGCATACTTTTGCAGATAAGGGCATGGGATAGATTCCCTCATATAGCCCCCCGTAGGACCCTCACACATCTACTGGATTAGGGGTGTCCTCTTGCATTTAGATGGGATGACGTCCGTGATGTCACACAGACTTCTACACATGTACTACATCGGTAACGTGAGAAGCTTGATCTCCAGACCCCCTCACAGGTATATCATACTTCTAAAATTTAATTTTTCAAAAGTTATGTATAATATATTTTTCATATACTAAAGTGATTTTATATCTTTGTACAGATATGTTAGATGCCTTACACTTTAGGGATGATACAGTCTTTGCTAGATATTTGTAGAGAAGGGAGTGATATCTAGCTAGCCAGAGTCCCCCTAATTTGCTTTCACGTTGTGGAGATACACCTACCAGAGAGGGTTATGAGATAGTTTAGTAGGATTTAAAGCATCCCACAAGATTGTGAGACCGATACAGACAATATACATAGTGTAGATCTTAAGGGCAAATCTGGGGAGTACTGGGGGATAAAACATGCCAGGTTTATCACCCAGTGGGATGATAGATGATAGAGACTCATACAGCTATAGCATGATGATACACTACCATGCATGATCTCTGTCGACTACTACAACTAGTATCATAGGATCACCTGGAGATATATCAGCCGCTTAGGAGCATTATTGGCCGGACTTGTAAGTTTCATATCTAAAAATAAATGTTCGAATATTAATAATTCATTATAACTTATTGTTATTGCATATAAATGTGCAGGCAAACACATTTTCCAGGATCCAGGGATCCACAAATATAAAGGAGATGCATGCTCTAGCAGATCTAGGGATGAGTAGATTATAGGGATATGGAGGAGTTAGATTATTACACCCAGATCAGCAAGAGCAAAATCAAGACGCTGTACAGGTATAAAGAAGAGGGAGAAGGAGAGGAATGGCGATAGGGAGGGGGAGAGGACGACGACAGGAACGGGGATAGACACGAGATCATGGTCAGTTGATAGATGAGGATGTGGATATACCTCCACATGTTGATCCGATTCCACATCCACTTGTAGATGATGCTCCAGATGTTCCCATATATCCGCCTGTAGAGCTTAGTGCAGATCTTTCTCCTCATCCTCCTATTCATTCTGATCCTATACAACCTCTACACATAGATGCATCGACTGTTACAAAGGATTCATTTGATTTGATGATATCTCGGACACCTACTGAGACAATATTAGAGTTGAGTACTCCTTCGGCTCTTATGAAACCAAATCACCCAGTATCATCAGACATAGGAAACGGAGTATCATAGGTATAACAAAACTAATGTTAATTCATTATAGTTAAATATACAATGAAATAATTTCTAATACAATTATAATCTATTTTGTAGATGGATCCTCATCCTATGAGCATGGATGAAGAAGGACCGAGCAATATATCTACACAAACAGAACCAAATGAAAGACAATTTAAGAGAATTTTATCAGGAAAAGAAAGAAAACAATATAAATTGTATAGGATTCATTTGTGAATAAAAAACTTATAAGTATATTTTCTTTGTTTTGTAATTCATTTGTTTTGTAATTCATGATACCTTGATACTATTTCTTTATCATTATTTAGTTGGTTTACTATTGAAAATTTGACTGATAGTTGAACAGAATAGTGGAGTTGATTGTTGAAACAGGATGCGATTGATCAAATGTTGATCAACAACTAGATGAATTAGGGATTAGGATGATGAAAAAATAGATGTCTGTTGTATATGAATGTCATATAATAGGTGAATTTTCAGGTACATGTAAAAATTGGGCAAAATGAAGGTAGATGGTGTACTGTTGAGAAGGCAGTAACCTGTATTGCATAGACCATGGGCGACATAGGTTTGCACTTGTACCACCGTTTGGTCATGCGATACACTGTAATTACCTTATATCGCATGGCCTATCAGCGATACACTTACAAATGCTATATCTCGTATAACTTATGCGATACATCAACATTAATGTGGTAATTATTTTCCTCTAATCTTGTTTTACGTAATTTTTTAAAAAGGATACTAAACACGTAATTTCCTCTCAAATTTATATTATAGAATAAAGTTTGCATCATTCCTCGATTATATCAAATACCAGTAATTATTCTCTCTTTATTATTTAACTAGCAAAATCGAGTTATTTCAATTAATTGCCTATACTTATTGAACTAATGATAATTATCAAACTATTGATCACAATCACAATCTGTTTGTAAGACTATCTAACATTGAATCCCCACTAAGTCTTTATATGACTTTCTAATTTTTTAATGATTTTTATTTTTATTTTTGAATTGTGGAATTTCTAAATTAATTTTTTACCTTTATTAAGTTTACTAATTCCTCACCCTAAGTTAACCAAGTGTAATCTCATTGTAGTTAATTGCAACCCACACTCACGAGTAAGGTTAACCGGTTTCACATAATAAAGAAAGATTTTGTTTCTAAGATTACATGCAAACCTCTTCAATTATATAGATTTATCTATAATGGTGATTTCTCAATCAAATAATATAAAATATTAATTCAATAAAACAATCATGCATAGATAAGTGAATTCGATAAATACTAATTATCATTGAATAACAAACAATCCCAGTTACGTATTAAACTTATGGTTCATATTTGTTTAAATAAAAGAGTCTACCCTTATATAGGAAACATAATCAAAGAGTAAGTAAAGATAAAATTTTTTAAAAATATACAATCCCTATGATTTTACCAGTCTTGAAATCTCTAACTGTCTCCTAAGACTTGGACTTCCTTTTGATCCCTTTCTCTTTCTAAAACTCTATCAACATTACAAAAGTTATATTTTGGATGAATGAAGAAATTTATTCATACAAGGGCAAACATTTGCTTAACATGGGTACTAACATGGCCATATTTGAACTTGTGTTTAAATGAATCTTGCAAAATATCCTTGTTGACATGCTTATGACAACCTTGAACACAAATCCATGTCCATACTTGTGTTATAGGCTTCTTCGATTCTATGGGCAAACACGACCAAAAAATAAGCTTGTATTACACGTGTGCTTAGTATTATATTGTCAACATTACATAAACACTACGTCCTATATTTTTCCCATGTTCTGCCTTTGTATAGAACACAACTATAACATAAAGTCATGTTTCATTCTTATGTTAGCTTCCACTTTTTCATAACTTCTTCAAATATTCACTTAATCTATTAAAATCATCAAATTCCTTTCCTAAAGCTCTAATAACATGGGAAAAAATTGAAACAAAAATTTTACAAATAAATATGAATATATTTACAGTACTCATCAAAATTAACCAATATAACCTCAAAATCTCATATTTGAATGAGGGTCAGTTAGTACTTATCACAAGACAAATTTATACAATGTTTATCACTTGTATATATGGCTTAAAATACATACAATATTTTCCCATAACCTTATATATGGTTTGTTACAAATTTGGATGTAACACATATTTACTAATTCTATAAAAGAAATCACCTAAATATAAATCATAGTTTTTAAAAATACCATGTAAAATCACATAAAAGCCATGTGATTTTGGTTTTGTCACTATTTTAGTCTGATAGAGGCTAGACACTAGACTAACTTGTGTGCATATAAGCTTGCAAAACAAAATACTATTAGTGACAATTAGGGCCTAGGCTTAACGTAACTACTCCAATGCTTAAGTCAGCAAGTATGTTGATGTAAATGTAGACAATGAATACAAGAGGGAGTCAATGCGACATTTTCATTTTTGTTGAGTGGAAGGAGATATTTATAGCAGGAGGGTCCCTAACGGTTGAATATGCTATGAAATCATCAGTGAGTGGATAATTATTGATAATTACGGTGAGCATGGAATGAGCTCACTAATCTACGTTCACTTGTAGTGAGCTCAAGTGAAAAGATCATGTTGAGTGATACTAGGTCGGTTGCTGCTTAGACACAATGGTGGTTAGGCGATACTTCAAGCTAGAGTGATAGACGTTCTAGCGAAGATTTGGCCTTATAAACATGACCTAGGCTTGATTCCAATGTACTGAGCATGAACCCTAAGTTGGCCTATATAGCTAATGAGTTGGATTGAGTCTGGGAGACTTGTGATTTATATTAAACCATTCATAGATTTTAACAAAAAAATTACATATTTGACAAACAATTTTCAAAACTTTTGTATATTGCAATACTACAAATGGAAAGTAAAATTGCATATTCAATATGCAATTTAATATAAATTAAAAGTTTTACTATTTTTACAAAAATTATAAAAAAAATCGCTTATAAAACTGGTGACAATAGTAGAATAGATAAAATCACATATTATTCATACGATTTTGCATTGTGATTTTAATAATTATTTTTATATAATTATTATTTCTGTAAATAATTTGTGTGCGGATTAAACCGAAAATTTTCATACGAATAGCATTTCTTTGTGCTCGGGTTTAATTATAAATCAATTTCGGCTAATCTGCCGTAAAAGGAAAGCAGTTAAATCAATCATTGCGTTCTTGGTTAAAAAAAAAAAGAGTAATAATCATTACGTTGAAGTCATTCGTCAAAATAAGCACATTCAGAACGCCCAAGTACCGGTTTGATCGGGTCTTGAGAAAACCGGTTCAAAACGATATCGTCACCCAATCAGATCACTTTACCATACGACCATTCTCATTTCTCCTTCCAGAGATCTCTGGAAACCCTAACTTACTCAAATCCTCTAAAAGAAAAAGCCATAGACAGAGAGAGAGAGAGATCGATAGAGAGTCTCAAATAACCGATCGACGACATGGATTCAGCAGCTCGCAGAAGTGGAGCCGGCTTCTTTGAGGGTTTTTACAGATTGATTATGCGCCGTAACTCCGTCTATGTCACCTTCATAATCGCCGGCGCCTTTTTCGGTGAACGGGTGAATCTCTTATAATTAGCTCATTATGTCGGATTTTGATTTAGTGCCGCTTTAAGAAATATGTATTATTCTTTGGAATGTGTTTGTGTATTGGGATTTAGATGGAAGATGAAGGATTGATTAGCGTCGCACAGACGCGGTACAAAGTTTAAGCATTTTTTATTCTGCGGGTCTTGCTGTATCAGTGTTTGGTGAAAATTATTAGAGTACTGTAAAGTGTGTAGTGTGTTTCTAATCAATGATTGCTGATTGTGTGGAATCGAATTGGCTGGTACTTTTTGTTGGGGAGGAGGACGTGCAGAATTCATTTGCATAGACATAGATGTGCGTGAATAAATGCCGTGATTTTTGAACATGTGAGATCGATACGTGTGTGTTTGTTGCAGTTGTAATGGGGATGGAATAGAATCCAATTGGTTGGTTCCTTTGGTTAGATTTGAAGCTCCTGTAACGCCATTCGCAGGATTGTTATGCGGTTATTTAGAAATAAAGCTTGGTTTGATTAGATTTGTTAAGTGTGATTGGTTGGTCCTATATATGGTAATGTAGTATCAAAGGCATGGTTCAGTTACTTTTATGAACTGTGATTGATCAGACTGAATACCACAGATTAAGGCCTGTTGATCACTAAGTGGTTATTATATATGCATGGCTGTCTTGGTCTTCTAGGTAGTTTATAAGATCGTATCAGAGCTTTTGCATTGATTTGTTGGAATTGCAGCTCATCCTTTTCCTTTTCCTGTTCCCTTCTTGCAGGCTGTGGATTATGGAGTTCATAAGCTCTGGGAATACAACAACGTTGGGGTAACATATCTAATATCTCATGCTTTTCTTGGATATCCCTTGCATAAAAGTGTTCTATTGTTGTGCAGCACATGAGGAATAGGTTGTTTAATTTCACTTTGAATTATTTCTAGAAGGCTTCTCGTATTAATATGTAGTAACGTCACTGTTGTTGCATGTGCTCTGAAAATTTCATCCAGCTCAAAAGAAAAATTTAGGTTATGGCTTGGTTTATGAATGCATTGCACTTAGGTAGTACTACATTAAGGCAAGCATATCAGTAGAGCCCATGAAAGGAGAAATATGGCATGCAAAGGTGTAGCAGCATTATAGGAATTGTTAATGAGTATATAATTAAATAAAAAAATGGGTAGGAAATCCAATTGAGTTGGGTTTGATTAACATGCAACTTCTAACCAGCAGTGTGGGATTCACTTTGGTTGAACTGATACCTGGCTTTTGTGGTGGGATGAGATGCAACATGCTAGATTTGTATTTGTCTAGCTGGATATCCATAATCAATAGCTGGGTATGATGACTATTCTGGGAATTGGAATATCGTAGGGATATCATATCATCAAATGCAGCAATTAAGGTCCATCCATCCCTGAAATCTTTATGGCATGCCAAAGTAGTAGCCCATTGGCCTACTTAAGATATACCTGTTACTGTATCCAATGCTCTCCTTGGATGCTATAGTTACTTACATCCATAAGTCTGGTACCCTTTTGTACATGGCATTTTAGGGCCGTTTTGGCTTGTTTTTCTGTTATATTGATTTGATTTGTTCTTTGTTTTGGTTATAAACGTGTTGTTTGAGAATTAGAGGAAAAACATGATTAGATCTGGTTGCAAATAAATATTGATGCAATCGTATTTGATTAATTGGCACATTACCAGAGGCCCACTAGTGGGCCATTCACATATTGTTATTGAAGCAGGATTAAGCATCATTATATGTTGCTTGACTAGTTTAAAGTTTACAATGGAAGCAAATATATTTTATATATGTATATCTATGTTATTTAAACTAGAGCACAGGCTTGGTGTCTTTTTCTATTTTCCACCATTGCCCTTAAACTAACATTGTTTTTTCTAATTACATTAAGACTTAAAAGATAATATTTACAACCTTTTAAATATTTTAGTAATTTTCCATTCACACCACTTTCTCTTTCTTCCTTCATTTTCTCTCCCACTCACACTACTTTCTACATTCCCTCTCATTTTGTTGCCTCCTCAATTGTTTTTCAAAATAATAACTCCTACTATTTCAAAATAATAACTCCTGTCCCTCCCACTTTTATTAATGTCTGATTCTAATAAAACCACACTCATTTTCTTTTCCTTTTCAAAAATTATATTCAAATTTTAAATAATTATAATAACTATTTTTTTGTATTTTTTGCTTTAGAAAATTGTTACCTATTCTAATATTTTATCTTATATTTTTTTTGGCACCCGTAATGCGGGTGTTTTTGTCCGCCAATATATATATATATATATATTATATTATTGGTGGGAATAAGTGAGCCAAATGAGCTTTATTGGGTTGAGCTCGACCTCTTTAGATACCACTTCGAGTCAAGCTTGAGCTCAATACCAAGTCATTTCAGCTAACTTGTTTAACATGCATCAAGTATAATGGGCTCGTTTACGGAAAATTATTTGCTGTCTATATTATCTATGGCGGGAGTGGGTGGTGGTTTTTGATGCAAGACTTGAATTCACTAATTTAGTCCTTTTGCCAAAAGTAATTTGTGACTCATTCATAATTTAAATTATGAAAAATGACAATGAATTTATATTTCTCATCGTAAAACTTTTAAAAATTGAGAAAAGTCTTTTGACCTTTAATTATATATATACAATCCTTTTGCATCTTTTTGGGTATAGGTGTGTTATGTTCTTACTTTTCTTTTTTATTATGTGTTTATTTTTAATATACAATTCATTAGCAAGAATGCATTGTCCACTCAGCTTATAATTTTTGGTTATGATAGCAATTGGTAAATAGAACTTGGAAAATGAAATCTATGTACTTTCAAGCCAAATGGTTCTGGAAAAGGGTTCATTTGTTGAAAAAAGATGGATTAGTTGCTCTTTTTAGAACTGAATATACTGGAGGATAAGCAATGCTAGTTTGAATTTGTAGGTATTTCATTTGGAGTAAAGGATATATATGTAATTATACTTTAAAACATCCATTTTGGAACCAGTAACAAACATGTATAGATAAAAGTAGATGAAACAAACGGGCTTTAGAATCCTTTTTTTTCATGAATAGCATCCCCTGTGCTGAGAACATAAATACAACAATGCTGTTTTAGTGGAGTTACTAAGCATGCATTGTGCTGATCCTTGTTTTCATCTTAAATATTGCAGAAAAGGTACGAGGACATTCCAGTTTTGGGTCAAAGGCCAGCAGAAGAATGAATGTTTGATCTCTTCTTGTAGCCTATTTCAAGTTTTATGCCTCCAGGCTTTTTGGAGTATGCGTTTATGTGACAACTTTGATGCTTGAAATAAGTGTAATAGTTAGCTGCTTCAATTACCAAGGAAAAATACTTGGTTGCTTTGACGTACTTTTTGACCTTAGTTTCATATTGTTGAATTGGTCGTTTTCAGTTTTCAAATTGGTATGATTCATTTGCAGGTCATGTCTCTTTGTCTTGCGATTTTTCCGCTTTTAATTTTGTCCAGTCTTTTATCGGTTACATTTCCTTCGGCCATTTAAGGTGGTCTGGTCGAGGCCATCTCCTTATATTGTGCTCTGCTGATTGGCACATGTCTGCTGACTACCGCTGGTTTACATGTAGCCTTGTGACAAACTACCGTTAAGTGAAACTCGATTTTGTTATGCCATGATTTTTTATTATTCAGGAAGTTAGGAGTCACGTAATTATATTATATATTCTTCCTCCTGCCTTATCGTCTTAGTCCAACATATGGATATTAGATCATATAGGCTCTTGGGTCTTAGGGGTCTCCCTAAGTCTTGACTAATACGCTTTTTTGTTTTTAAACTTTTTTTTATAAGCGCAAAAATAATTGGCCAGTAAACTGGGTGTGTATACAATAGTAAAAAATATTGGTGAGACCAAGTTAATCTATAGAGAGCTACTGGCTAAGTATCGAGTATTGAATTTTATTTAGAAGCTAAGCTATCGAATAGTGATTTAACTAAAAACTAAAATAATGAACTAATTTGAACACTTGAAAATGAATGTCCTAACAATACTATTGAGAGATATGGGGTTATGAGATGCTAAAATTAGATTGGGGATTGCAATAATATTCTCACTTGAATTAATATAATGCTCGAGAATGGTATTTAAAGTTGATTAATTGGGATTTAACCAAACGCATTAGAACTCGCTATCTCTTGAAATGGAAAAATTTCAATTACAACATAAATCATCTTGCCAAGATGATTCATCTGTAATTATCAGGTAAATGGTAATTTGCTCATACTGAAATTACTATTCTAGTTGAAATTATGGACCAAGTACCACCAAGTGACTCAATCCATATTTCCAATCCCATGAAGTGCGTGAGTTCATAAGTTTTATCAAAACCTGCATATCTCTATGACAATTTTTTTTCAAAAACTTAAGATGTGCTTGTAAGGATTATCGAATCCCTCCTGAATATCTTTAATCCTATCTATCTAATTGGTATTGGCCAAGCATAAATCAAATAGATTATAAGCAACAATAGTTAAATAGCCAATTGACCATAAATCAACATCGAAACAAGTTATTAACAATCAATTTCATCAAATTCATTATTGCAATACCCATGAACATATTAATCACAGCATCAAAATAATACAATCAAGCAATTAACAATAAGAATAAAGATTAGAAAACACCTCAATCGAGTTATCTCATGAAAGTCTTCAAAACCTAAAATCTGAATAAAAATGGGCATTGCTCAATTGCATTAAACCCAAAAATCACCTCCAAATATTGTCAGAACAATAGAGTTTTCAAACACATAGTGAAAATTACAAAGAAAATGAAAATGAAATTCATAATATTTTCTTCTACTGCTACTGTTCTATTCCATAAAATATACTCTGTTTCTTCTGTTCCCCTCCTTTATTCTCTCCTCCGTAAAGTATAATCTGCCTTTCCCAAATTTAACATGATGTGGGCCTGTGACTTCAAATGAGGGCCTTTTCCAAAATGAGATATAACAGTCCAATCCAAGACAATAACTATTAATTTAACTCATTTTCACTCCACGTGGGCTTGCCTTCTTCACTCATTCCAGCCCTTTCTGACATCTTTCTGTACATGGGTCGCAGGAATAAAAATATTTCCCATGTGCTGAGTGTGTCACGTGTATCATTTCAAAAAGGGCCACCTAAGTTTCTTAGTTGACACCACACATCCACAATAGTTAGTCCATCGTCTATTTTTCAAATACAAAGCTCGGAGCTGTGAATTCAACAGATAACTCCAGGAGTAACTTGGTCATCTCTATTGTAGGTAAAGTCGTGTTGGGTGTTGTCGTGGATTCAACGCCTGCTACTATTATACGAGTGGATGAAGCTTGCTAATGCTGTTGCATGCTGAAGCTTGTGTGTGTGGGAGCTTCGGGTTAGCTGCTGCTGCTAGTGGATGCTCGGTGGAATGTGAAGCTCTTGTTGGTGTGTGATGGACAAGGGCCTAGTGAGCGCTCCATAAGCTGCTGCTAGATGCTGGAGTGCGGCTGTATCGCAGAAGTGTGTTGTCGGTGGTGTTGTGGTTAAGTGCTCGAGTAATGCTAGAGGTGTGGATGAGGAAGCGAGAGTTGATGCTGGGAGCGCTCGTTGGACAAGCATGGTGTGTAGGAGGGGATGATCGGTGCTGTAGGATCTTCGATGGAGCTACTGTTGTTGAAATGAGGCTAGTGTGTGTTTGCTCTAATGTGATGTTGTTTCGTGTTGGCTGTGCTCCTTTGGATCTGATCGGTGTGAGCTTGATTAGAGCTCATCGGTAGGCACTTAAGTGGTCTGTTGCTGTTCTAGATGGCGTTGTTGATCAGCTATTGAGCGCCTAGCTTTGGCGTTGGTGTGGAGCTACATGAGTGCTCTAGCTAGTGACCATAGGCGCTCATGTTCTGCTGATTGCTCTAGAGCTAGAACAGGGTGCTCGAGTGAAGCACAGTAGTGCTTTGTTTCTGTCATGGCTCGATGTGGGTGCTGGAGCTTTATGGTGCTGTTGGTTGTTGTTTGTTGTGTTTAAATGATTGTTGGCTGCTGTTCTTGAGGAAGCTTAAGCTGATGTTGCTATTAGCCACTCCTGTTGCTAACCTTGATTCTCTCCATGTTTATCTCAGAAACTTGGATAGTACTTGTTTTCTCCCTGAATTCAAATTGCTAATCTCGATTAAAAGTGAACTGTCAACTAGTTAAAATATCTTCAACAAAATTCATTCTCTTTCATATTAAAATGTATTCACTACAAACTTAAAAGAGTACTCTATTCAAGTTTAAACCATTTCATTTCCGTTTCATGCCTCTATTCAGCTTTTCCAAGTTTCTCAAAAACAACAACATATAAGTCATGGACTTATCAACTATTTACACAAGTATTGCATTGTCACAACAATAATCATGGTTCCCTTAAAGTCACTAGAGCAGCATTTTGATCCCATTTGACTGCTTTTTACATATTTTAACACAATCGATCCAAATCATGCAATTCATTATCTTATAGCAGGAATTACAATAAATGCATAAATATGTGCATGAAAACGTGTCAAATATAGGAGATAAAAGTGTAGAAAATATACATTTATCAAGTCTCTCTATATATCGACAGTTCGTTGTCTCGTATAATAGATGATAGGATTATGAGCTTAAGCAAGGCCTCTATGTGAGTTATCCGTCCTCTAGTTGGATAAATCTGGTGATATACTTTCCGTTATTCCATCATTATTGTTAAATTAGTAAGACAGTTAGGAACCTTAATTGTTTCGCCACTTTAGTTAAATGCAATCTGAAGTGAAACTCACAAGGAAATTTTGCATGCCCAATGGAACACATGGAATTGGGGCTTGTGGTGGAGCCTGATATCTTACATTTTAAAAATTTGCGTTAATTTATGGAATAAGGTCATAAATAGTACTTGAACTATAGCAAATATGTAATTAGTTATCTTAATAGTGATATATACGAAATTTTTTTTTCAAATATTAAATTAATCAGGTCATTAATTGGTCAATTTTAAAATTCAAGTATCTAATTATATTTTATCGGTTGTTTTAAGTGTGAAGGAGGTGAGTAGTAAATTGCTAGAGGTAATAGCGGTAGGGTTGGGGCATTTTCTCCAAGCGACTTGGATTGCCTTGTATAAATATCCCTTTTGTGGCAACACCAGGAGTAATGGCTTGAAGATCATTGTATGCATGACCACTTTTATAATACAATCTTTTTATTGAGATCCATGTGTAAATCAATGTTATTAGAACTAGATCGAGATTTGATTCAGACATATGAGGAGGTCAAGGGTTCCATACATATGAGGAGGTCAGGGATTTAAGGATTGAACCAAGTTTAACCAGGTGTCAAACTAGAATCAATAAAAAATAAAAATATAAGTTATATTTGAATTAAAAAAATAAATAAATATTTTAAATGTTACATGTACATAAAATATATACTAATGAAAATTTAATATATTTTATTTATAAATAATAATTATCTTAAAAAACAATTACCTATTTATTTCATTATTATTCGTATTAGAATTTTTGTTGCACATGTTTTTTTTTTTTAAACGGTCACTAGGCTATCGTTTGGTGATTATAAATATTATTTAGAGAAGATCTTTTTAACTTTATTCAAACAGATGTCATGCTTTATGTGCTCCTTTATTCAGAAGCTTGACAAAAATGGTAAGGGCCCTCATGATCTCATGCTTTATGTGCTCCTTTATGGCAGTCTTCAGCCTATGCCCCTAGTTTTCTCAAAAGAAGTATACGGAAGAAAAGAAAAATCAAACAATATATTGCAATTCAACCGAAACAAGAGAGCAACTAGAGAGAGAAAAACAGAGAGAAATAAAAACAGATTAAAATGGATATTGATCTATGTCGATTCGCAGGTGGAAGAAGCGGTGATGGACAGCAGACGGCAAACAGCGAGCGGCTTGCAGCTACCAGAGAGCACCGTGCAGTGAGCGGCAAGAGCGTGCAACGAGATTGAGTGGCGAGCAGCTAGTGGTCGGGTGTGCTGCAAGAAGCGAACGAGAACTTGACGTGCAGCGAGCAGCGATCGGCATGCAGCGAGCTGTTTATGGGGAATGGGTTCTGCTTTGGGGTTTTCATTGTTTAAGTTCTTCTTTTTTAGTTTTTAGACAAAAGTTTGGGAACTTTAGGTTTTTTTTTAGATTCTTGCTGTCAGTTGTCTTGAGTCTTCTTGTCTCTTGAGTGGGTTTTTTTTTTTCTTTTATTCATGCGCATTCTGACCTAACTAGGTCAACCGGTTCCCGATTGAACCATTCGAGTTAGCCGGGTTTGGCCCATTCGGCGATAAAACGGGCAATTAGCAAGTCTCGGCCTGGCATAATGGTTGGTTTCGGTCAAACCAGCCAGTTCGGACTGGTTTTACTTTATGGTAACAACAAAGGATGCATTAAACTACTACTAATATTAGAAGTTGCAACATATAAGATGATGCATCCTTCAAAATAGTCACTAGTTAATCCATGGGTGTATGACGAAGTTATGAGCACTGTACCTACAAACTAACCCCCTTAAGTGAAAAAGGCATAAGAAAAACAAAAAAAAAAAAAAAATGAAAAGAAAAATCCATACTTGTGGAAAAAAAATTCAAGAAATATGATACTAAGGATCATGAGTTGAACTCATAATTTTATTCCCTCACAATTTCATTCCGCTTGTGCATTTGCAAACACCTAAAATCCACACTTACATCGCATAAACAAACTCTCCACAATACAAATGCCCTATTCCATAATCCAAACTCATACTATCAAATCATTTATGTCCACAGGATCTCAATCTAGCATTTCATAGGATTATAAATAAATAAATAGCTTCACGAATCATTAATAATCATATATCGAGAATGCAATGAATAAAATAGTAAGTGGATATAATAATCTTTGCTTTATATAGTCAAATTTTTTTTAAAAAATGACATGAAATAAATGATACAAACTAACCATTGATGTTGCTTACTATGCTTCCTCTCCTATCTTTGTGGCCATGACTGTGGTTCTAGATATGATTGTAACTAGCTATGTAACTAAGTTATTTGCATACCATTGTAGTCCTCTTTGGGTGGATCGTAGTAAGAACTTCAATACATGGGGATTAAAGCTAGTCCAACCTATGCAAGACCTTCGCTCATGTTGTTAGTGGGAGCCAATGCATGCCTTCTTTGCTGTGGAGCTTGCAGTAGTGACTAGGAGCTTTGACCTAAAGATGGCATCTTAAAGTTAGTAGAGCAAGGATTTAAAGGTCTGGCATCTTCAAACTGAAGATTGGGTGAGCTTTGGTCTTTATATCTATGTAGGTGTGTGTATAAGATCACATCCTACCCTGGCCCTCTCTTTGTGTCTAGTAGCGACCTCTTTGAGCCAGCTTGGACGGTAAGAAGTCATCCTTGTTGTCTGGTGAAGCTGTAGGCTCTAGTGGATCATTTAGACTAACCCGCATGAATTGACCCACCATCTTATCAACCTTTGGCGCTTGAGCTTGGATGTCTTCATACGACATGTGAGGCAACAAATGGATGAACTTAGGTTGCAATACACCACACATTCAATTAGGAAGAGATTACGCGTAAACAAGCAATTCAATTACAAGCTTATTTCTTACCATAAGCCCCATAACGACTCACATACATTCAGGTAATAAGAGTACCACTACCATGTACTTAGGTGTTGCTACACATATGCTCTAGATATTGGTTTGAGCTCAATCACTGAAGCCAAACATTTAGCACGCCTCTCCAACCAAGTGGCATGGTCAATTACCTAGTTGGTATCCAATCGATTGTCAAAAGTCGTCTACCATATCTCACCCCATATCCCTTTTAATGATATCTTCATAAGCAAATAGTGCAATTCTAACCTCTTCCATTTTCACTTATACCTTATCAACTCAGAACTTCACATCAATAAGGCCTAATCAAGAATTTCTATTGCCTAATTCACTACTTTTAGCAAGAATAAACTATGAACTCATAGCATGCCTACTTTAAACAAATATATACACTATCTGCTAACATTTTCACACACCCATGGCATTTCATCAAGCACTTTGCATGCATGATATATCACAAGATTGTACGTTACATAAAACAAGTACAATAACACCAAAACACTTACAATAAACACAAATGAACATCATTAGATTCTAAGCATAGTGATTTTTAAGGCTAAAAATAAAAGAACAAAGGGGTAAGAAACTTACCTTTGTGTTGTGTGGTTTTGGTAGATTTAGGAAAGAATCACTGGAGAAATCAAGGAAGAATTGGATAATGTCGATGTAATATTTTTGGGTCTTGGGTGATTTTTCAAAAAAACAAAAAAAGGGTTACCTTGAGAGATTTAAGAGAGAGGATTTTTGGTTTAAGGTTTGCAAATGAGTGGGATTTTGGTGCAGCGTGAATTGAAAATGAGAAAAACAAGTAATTTGGAACTTAATTTGACTTTGATCCATAATTGATTTGTGAGTTGAACTCACGATTCCTTCTAGTGCCGTATTTTTGGATTTTTTTTCTAGAAGTATGGGTTTCTTTTTGCATTTTTTTTTTTCCTTTTCCCTTCTTAAAAACTATCTTTTGTGAATGATATGTATCACCTCTGCTTACACTGCTGCTGCGGTTGAACTTTGAGTATATTTAAAGTGCTTTCCCCTGTTACTTTAGAGATATAGAATCAAATAAATGGCCTCTCCCTTTCCTAGTCAATTCTATTATACTTATTACCATATCAAAATTTTGTTATTTAACAATTAATTGTATAGTTATAACATAAATAATGATGAGACAATGATTTACTTCACAGGAGCTAGCTAGATCAAGATTCAAGATGGTACAAATCGTCAATCAGAAGATTGCTTCTTACTATTTGGATAAATGGCTATAATATTTTGCAAAAATCATCTGAAGTCTCTTTTTCAATTAGGCAAGAGTAAGTAGGTACTTAAGCCAAGAGAGAGTCACCATATAGTTCACAGACTTTCTTGAAAGCTCCTTTTTTAAAGATGGATACCATCTTTTTTTATAAACTTTCATGAAGATGAAAACATTTCTGAATCCTATCAGGATAACCATATTACCATTCCCTCTGTAGGGTTTTTCTTTTCTGAGCCAGCATTCCCTCTCTAGGTTGAGACTGGCCTCGCATTTATTCCTAAACCTAGGATATGTTGGCAAGTGGTTAATCGACATCCAGAGTTACTTCCCCAATCCCATTAATCTCAAGAGAATTGAAGATATATATCCATTAGCTCAATCGAAATCATAATCGTACTTGAGCAGGAAGCACCGACTTGTGTCTTATGGTGCACGATGCCAACTGAAACAAGAAGGGATGTCTTTGCAATTGAATCATCTAATTGTATATGTATCGGACGAGAAAATGCCTACTTTCCACCACGGGACTAGGACTTCTGTGGCTAATAGATTTTAAACCTTGGTCATGAAAGGGCTTGTTCTTGGTCGAATGCTTGATTGATTCCTACTTTCCTAGCACCAAGGAGCAGAGGAAAGCAAGGATTTAGAATAAGAAGATATCCTGCTAGTCTTTACAAGAAGAAGATGGTACGAACGAAATTTCAAGGCAAAATAGCCTAAATAAGAGAAAGAGTACCTCACTTGATTTCAACCTTGACTTCTTCCACTAGTCAAAGGGCTTTTCTTCGCTAACATTATATAAAACATGCCAATAGCAGGACGTTTTATGTGAACTTTCATATAAAATCATATGGGTCATGTTGCATCAAGCCCGCACTAAAAATTGAATTGAAATATGTATACATCTAAGCAAGGACAAAATCAAAGATGATTTATGAATATTCATTCTCCATTGCATTCCCTTAATGAACCACAGAATCATCCTGCAATTTCAGAAACATGAACCCGGATCACTACATAAGCTAGGGATGTGAATTAGCCTGACAAACAAAACAGCATCAGAGGCACCTGGTACTTTTTATTCCTTAATGCTCCAAGCTATTCATACAGTTACTTTTGTATCTTAGAGACTAAGCAGCAATCTTGTAAACAGTTTCATTTATAGCATGACTACGACATCCATATTCAACAGCAACTAGCACTGCTTTGACAAACTTCTGCATTAAATTCCAACATTGCACAAAATCCAGAGCGATGCTTTCAAAGTTGGCAATCAACTATATATTATTACACAGGCAATCATGTAGAAAACACTTGCTCTACTGATTGACCAGTCATGTTATGAGCGATTTATCCTTTGCAGGAGTATCCAAAACAAGGCACAATGTATGCAATTCATTCAGAAAACTCTATATATATATTGATATAGATAGATAGATATAGAAACTGGAAACCTCATTTTTTGTCTATCTTGTGCAAAACAGTTTGCATATGAACTAGAGCTAGAAGACTGTATCTCATTTCATAAAATACTTATCATGAGAACATCGGCAGCCAAGACAGACAATGCCCAGTCATGAATTATAAGCAGAATAAAAAATAACACAGGATTTGTCAGGTTTGAAGATGCTAGCTTCTTTATTGAGATTGAAGTTACAATATTTCTTCATCAGAATGTATGGTATATGAATCTATAATCCGATGCAGCATGTTGAGCTTCTCACACAATAAATCTACAATGAAATACCATACAAAATTTTCACCCAAAAAAAAAAAAATCATTATTAGAGAGGTCACTACATGTAACAGTAATTTACTCAGTGTAAATAAGGAGCTTGTATGATTTGAGCTGGAGCCACCAATGAATTATTGTTTCACCATGAAAGAACTTTTGCAACTACATCCACCCACTGCACTTGGATTCGTAGTTACCTGCACAATTGACAGAATATTAATTGAAGGCACGTGAGCAGATTAATAAACATAGGTTCAACTAGCTTCTGGAGATACCAGATACATTGCCTACTATGATGGCAATAACCAATCTAGTACTAAACTAAACAAACAAGCTAATGGTAATAAAATTGCATGCCATCACTTCATCTATACCTCATTTGATGTGTCTAGAAAATCCAACTACGTGTAATGCATCGAATTCCACAGCTCAAGAAGAAAGTTCACTGCTGTCTCAATCAAGTCAAATTTAGCCATGTTGTCACAAATGTCAAACGGAGAAGATACCCCTCCTATAAATTTAAAATGATATTAAGGGAGATCCTCAAACTTTTCTTCACCGACCATTTCCCCAACCCATGGTGAGAGATTAGAGAGAGAAAGATCGGTAGGAGCTTTAGGAGTTCTGCATTTCTATCCTGAATTTCTACAAGATGCTTAGTGCCTCAGGAACAATGCAAGTACTAGTTTCTGACAGCAAGTTTTTCAGATATACTTGTATGACTTGTACAAAAGATTTTTTATACAAGTACCATATCACTTACTTCTCATAGCCAAACCTAGAGCAGCAAAGCTGCTCCAAAACTTGCAGGTATATAAAAATGGCACACAGTGGAGCCTGGACCTTGCAACCTCATACCTGGAGGACTATCCCAATGGGCACTGCATTTGTACAGTACATAAGATCGGAATCTGCAAACATGGCCCTTGAATAAAGCTGCACAATGTAGACATGTTTGGTATTTGTTAAATTCTGGTGCCCAAGGATTGTGCTTGTCCTGGGTTAGCATGCACACTTACTTAAAAGGAGCAAGCTTTTGGCAAATGACAATCCCAGGAGCATGCTTATGGAGCTGGAGGAAGATCCTACAATTGAGACGGCAAAACTCAAGAGTTTCTTCCAATGGAGAATCAGAGATGGAGACTTTACAGTCTTTTGGCATTATAGATAGCCACAAAATGAGCCAATTTAGAAAATCTGTTTTAACAAAGGCAAACATATAGCCTGGGTATTCCTCTCCAAGCTAGGCTATGTTCATATGATAGGCATTATCCTGATAAATGTATTTGGGCACAGATACAACGTATGATCCCTCCAGATAGCACGCTATATGAGTTGATATGGACAAAATTGTTTGGCACTATACTCAAATTTCACCTATACTGTAAAGACAGCCAAAAGAATAGGGAAGCACTCTCAAACACGTGGACCAAGTTAGTTTGGTGCTAAAAGGCTATTTTGAGGCATGCTTTCATCCATGGTGGCTTTCCAGTCTGTGCTTCTTCAACAGATAGATGGGTGGCTTGGAGTTTGATGCCTACAAATCTTATATATGTGATAGAATGATTGACTCACCAAAATCTTTTCTTTAGATGCTCCTTCATAGATGAGATATGGATCCAAATTGCTGTAGAGTTCAATTCTCACTTCCCAGAGTAACTGGGATTTTAGTGTCCAAGCTTTGCTAATAGCTCCTAATCCCAACATATAAGTTATTACTCAATGGAAGCTAAATTTTGCAGTCACAGTTTATCCCATTTGGTGGGAAAGAAACTCTAGAGGAGTTGGATTGAGGAAAATCCTGGAGTAGACAAGTTAGCACAGCTTATTTTGTACATAGTTAGGGCAACAATTGGATTTCCGTTACAGCCACTATACTTAAGGATAGATATAATACCACATCGGCTGACTATATATATCCTTTGAAATTATAGAAACCATCAGGCTTCCTTGATGTACCCGAAAGCTCCTGTTTCCTTCGATTAACAATGTGCTACATAGCTATAATCAGACAAAAATGTAAGGCAATGAGATGAAACAGAAGGAAATTTGATGTTTGTTAACTTACATGAAGTATATAAATCAAACGAATGGGAAAAAAAGGAGTGGAAATCATATGAAGATAGTCAGTCTTTATAATGTTGGGGTACAATCAACTTGTGATAGTGTATTCGGAATGGGCAACAATAACTCCATATGAAATTGTAGCTGTCAAGGTGAATAACAGCTCTCCAAACAAGAAAAAAAGTATTAAATTCTTTTGCATCAACTGCACGATCAAAGAAGCTAGTTCCATTCAGAAGTGACCTATATGTACCCACAGTGAGCCAGTAATATCCCTCTGAAGATGTTTTCATTTGCTATATACTCATACAGAGTGTCATACTCCTTTCAAATACAAGATACTCCAATCCAAGTAATTGTCATTTACCACTCTGTTTGCTTGTCCTTTGAAATGTCAATACATTTAATGTAAACCTGAGGAGAAAATAATCTACACATTATTTTCATTAAAGTTGGGGTAAGGGATAAGTTTATTAGGTTGAATTGTCCAAAGAGCTCTTTCTTTTCCTTCATATGCTAGAGTACTGCCTAATAATATTTGAGCATGTATAGAAAAATCGATCTGAACAGTCACATCAAACTTTTCATACCAATGCACAATCAATGCTAAACATTTTCTACATAGAACTTTAACTATAGAATTGATATCAATTTTCTTCTGTCATATCACAATAAATGTAATGCACACAAATAGAGAGAGTGGGTCACCTGAAAAGCTGAACGGATAAGCTCTTCAACATAGTCCACGGTTGCCCCTTTCACAAAATCATATGATATAGTATCCACGATCAACTTGACTCCATCTTGCTCAAAAATTCTGCATGAGTATGAGAAATTAAAGTCCAGAATGAATTGCAACGATTTTAAAAAGTCATCTCTAATTTTACTGGTTCCAAGCAGTTAATCAAGAACATTCTTTTTTCCTAATGACACTGAAGCATTGCATGAAAACCTGTCATCTGTGCTGGTTTTATTATCCAGATCAAAAACATATTGGAACCCCGAGCATCCACCAGTTTCTACACTCAATCGTAGCATTTTTTCCCTTTCTGATTCTTCACTGGTTTGTAATTCCTTCATTTTCTGCAGAATGTTAAAAATATCATGCATGAACATGAGCATCAAGTCACCACATTGCTAAAGAAAAAGAAAATCTTCTCCTAAAATAATTAACTAATGTTATCTGACACACTTCGGTTTCCATTTGCTAAATCTAAATATGACTTCTTTCACAACTCCACAATATTTGTCAAACCTGTTGGTTCATTGGGCATGAACAAGAAATTCTTCTAACATGGTATCTTTCCCTACTTCACAAAACCCCATTAACAATTTCCACTAAAAAAAGAACATGTTCTATGAAAGCCAAAGAAAATCATGTCCATGAATAAATTCTTTCGGAAAGAAAATATAAAAGTAACTTAATTCATTTCTTAATCACTTTCAGTGACGTTAATTAATGAACAGCACCAGCCACCACCCAACGCCCATTACCATCAAGTTCCACCACCGAACTACTTATGACTACTGATTAATACATATTTCGACAAAGAAATGCAATCTTTTCGACATGAAGCTCGGTCCCAAGCAAAAACAATCTCATCTTTGCTGATGCACACACACAATACTTTACAAAAATAATAACAAAATCACCAATGAGTATATATCTATACATGATATCACCGAATCTTCTTGATTTGCTGATCCAATTTGAATTGCATGTTTATACCACTAAAGTTCATATTGCGGACTAGCTCGAAATGAATACAATAGTCTCTAAATAGCAGAAATTCTCAATATCCAGAAGAAATAAATCAATTCACAAACACAAAACATCAAAGGGTAATTTTCATCATCTTTTGGGTCACCAAGCAAACACCTTTCGCAATTTCAAAAATCAACAAATACATAATCAAAACATACCCAGGAGTAGAAAATGAAAGATATTAACAGAAGGAACTGGACAGTAAAGAAAAAGAGAAGGGAGAAGAAGTAATTACACGGATGCAATTGTCGGTCATGTGAACGGCATCTTCAGGAGATAAAGAAGAGGAGGAGGTAGAAGACGAAGTGGTTTCATGAAGAACCGAAGCGGAAGAAGAAGAAGAAAAGGAAGAGGTTAAAGTTCTAGAGTTTTCTCGAATACGAGAGAGGAAGAATGGAGTAATAATGCGTTTTATTAAAGACATCGAAGATGAGACAAGACTGCGACAATAATCTGGATGTTTAAATTTGAATGGAATCTGATAGCCTCAAAGTTCAAACCCAAAATCGTGGAGGAACCATCACCATCGTTTTGTTCTGTTGCATTCGATTGCTATGTTATGACAAAGGATTTGCTGGCCGGTTGGTCCGGTTCGGTTGGAATGAATTCTCCTATTGGTAAAGTGTAGGAGTTGTGTTTGGCTTTGATGACCTTGGATCAATTGTTTTAGCTAAAGCGATATTGACATGTGATGTGGGACTTATTAACATTAATACCATGTTAAAGGTTATGGCAATTAAAAAAAAAAATAGTTAAAGGGATTAGTATTTGGAGTAATATAGCGTTCATGATCAATTATGAATCATGGGCTATAGATATATTGCTCATCGAGGTTGATCCATTAGACTTAGACTTGATCTATTCCGGCACATCTCTAGCTCTAAGAAAAATCTTGATCCGTTGGCTGGAAAACCAACATACTAAATCATGTATTAGGCAGACTTGAGCCAAGGCCATTCAGTGCACTCCACCTATCGCTACCAATTCCACTAGAGGACACGAGTAGATGTGCATTAGTGGCCAAACCCCTATGTCAATGATAACCATCCTCAACTCCCTAATATTCTATGATCGCACAATATAGATGTAATGCTCAAAGGGTACCTAAACGCGACAATTAGTCACACTCAATATTGAAGCTTAAGTATGACAACCTTAGTCATCCCATAAGCTTCGATACCAGGTGTAAGACGTACATTCACAATCATAGAGGACCAACTTTGAAACAAGTTGTTTAAAAAGACATTCATATAGTAATTAAGAATGGAAATCATAACTTAAGCACCTTAAATAAAATATATGAGTCTTACAAAATATAAAAAGGGCATTCTCCTATCAAAAGATATAGTCTATCAAAGTCTATTTAAAATAAATACATTAGAGATTTACTTAAAAGTCTAAGTCTACAACTAGTATTTGATTTCTTCCAAAAACTCCTTAGTCCAAAAAGGTAGTACTTGAGTCAAATATTCCCAGGATGCAACCATAGATAGAGGTGCTGCAAAAGATATCTATAAAGGGATAAGCTTACTTAGTGAAAATTAGTTCCACAAATAAAGCACTCAAAAATCTATATTCAAACAAGTTATTTAGACAAGCATATGAGATGCAATCAAACATGTGAGCAAACAAACATATGATTTTAGGAATCATATGTTTGAATGGATTTATCCCTCCATTCGGTGGTTAGGTGTTCCGGGCAACAAGGCTATAGTTTGCAAATAAAGTTTTTATAGTTTTTATACGAGTCACTACTAATTGCTAAATTGTAGTTATTTCGAGTGTCCACCCACCATTTTACTACAGGCGATCAAAGCTATAGAGTAGAAGTTCGAGTTTTACGGGCTCGTTACAATGTCATTGTCTCACCAAGGGTATGGTAATAAATGCAATGTGACTCACTACGTGTTATACATGAATAATTTTATTTAAGTAACCATGGCATAATATTAGATATTTTAAAAGTGATCATAGAATCTGCAAACAAATCATTCCTATACTAAATCATACAATGATTAATTAACAATTTCCGCCTCGATATACTTAACATAATTTCAATCATATAATTAAAGCACATGTGCTATCATGTTTTATCTTTTCCTAAAGTTAATGCCATTAATCTACAAGCAAAAACATAAGTACAAAAACGTAGAAAATTAAACTCACTCGCCATAGTAGCAGAAGCTTCTAGTCAAAATAGTCCACTAGGTAAGGAAGCTCAGTCTCCATGTCATCTATACAAAAGAAATACAAAAAATGAGTATTTCTTAAAAGTTCTACTTAAATTTGTAATTCTATTTCACTAAGTTCGTTAAAATTCATATGTGGTGAAATTTCAACTTAAAATAGCCATAATTTGCTCATTTTAGCTCGGAATTTCACATATTATATATCGTTTTCTACCTACTTGAAAATATCTATCCATTTCTAAGGTTATTTCCTTTTAGAAAAGGTCATTTGGGTCTCTAAAAGATATGGTACATAATCAAAACGAAAATTCTAATTTTTAAAACATGATTTTTCTAAATTTGTCTCAACCAAAAATCCCATAAAAATCATATAAATATATATATATGTATAGTTGAAAAATCCTTTTAATACATATGCAACTCATAATATACACATGATTTTAATGATGTTGTCTTAACCAATGATTTTCCATAAAGCAATCTTGTTTTGGTAGTTGAAAAAGTAAAGTTTGACAAAATTATATTTAAGTTGTTCGGAAATAAAACTAAAAATTTTTAAGTCATTAAATATGTGATATAATTTATTTTCTTTAATTCCTAAAATAAGTTTTGATTCAAAAATTTTAGTCTTCCTAAGTTATTATCAATTTTTATTTCCTACATATACTTTACTCGGTGAGTTGATTTCTTAGCTTATCTTTGGAAAACTTGTGTTGATCTAAAAATACTAGGAAGGAATTTATAATCAAGTTTTTAAGAAAATTTCTTATAGAAAATATTATCGATCTTAAAGTCTTTTAATGGTAGTTTGAAAATAAAACAAAGAGTTTCCTTAGTTATTTTTTTGTAAAAGCTTTGCATGTTAACAATGCCATAATCTATGGTGATTTTTGTTAAAAAAAAAATCCTTTGTAAATTATTCGGTTGAAATGAAATTTTAAGTCTTAATAAAACTTTTTCCTAAGTGATAAAACTATACTTTTTCAAGTAAGTTGAGCTTGTTTTCTTTTATTTTAAGAGAAACTTTTATTCTTATTAAGACAACAATCAATATAATCATGTATGAACAATGAGTATGTAGCTAGTAACATGACAAAAATAATAATATTAAGAAAAATGGAAAATATAAGAATGAGCAATAAATAAATATCAAGTATTAGAAGTCTTAGCTTGATTTCAAGGCTTCTAGGACTTAGCATGGCAAGTCCAAAAAAAAAAAAAAGAAAAACAAAAGAAATAAGAAAATCGTTTTGACTTGATGAGGACAAGTCTAAGACTAGAAAACTAGTCTTAATATTAAAGTATGTAATAAATAAATAAATTGCAAGCATAAATAAATAAATAACGGTTATGTTAGTGAGCTTACATACTCTAAGAAATATATATAGATACATAAATATAGATAATATTATATAGAAGTTAGGTTAGAACATAATAATAACATATACATAATAACAATAAATAAACAACATAATAACAAAAAATGTAATTTATTCATGAATAAAAACAAAACATGAATATAGTGTTGCTTCTATAACATTTAAATGTTTAAAAAACATACACTAGTCATGTTAAGTTACATGATATGGTTAAAAATATGGTTAAGAATTTTACTAAGATAGAAATTTGGCTGTAGTTTAAGAGAGGTTTATGTAGTATGTGTGTAAAAAGAATATAGGAAAATGGGAAAAGTGAAAGAGAGTTTTTAGAGAGAAGAATTGAGGAGTGATTTTGAGAGAGTTTTATTAATATAAATGAGTGTGTGAAATAAATGGAGGGAGATGTGATATTTATAGAGTTTTAAGGAGAGAAAATTGTGTGATTAAAATAAATTGAAAAAGAAAATAAATGTATGTGTATGGGAGAGGAGTGGCGCCAGTTTGAGAGAAGGAGCAGAGAGAGAGATATTTGTTTTGTTTTGTTTTGTATTTTTATTAATTAAAAGTAATAAGTTGTAAGGTATGATGTGAATGAAGATGTATGAGAAATGTAAAAAATATAAATAGTATGGTAGAGTGTAAGAATAGGTGTAGAAAAATTAGATATAGATGAATAGTATAGAATAATACTATGAATAGTAAAGACAAATTAATACCGGTAGTAAAGAAAATACGCGTAATTAAGTTATATATGATATTTTTAGATATCAAAAATTTATAAAACTATATTTTTGAATCTTGCATTGCTACAGTGTAATGGTATTATCGGAATATTTTTACCGTTGGGTGTACCAGGGCACGATTTTCGAAAATTGATCCCGTTTGAATCTAAAACACACTAAAAATTAATGAATATGATATTTTTAGGCTTTCTTATATTATTATGAACTATTTTCCATAATTATTTCAATTCTGTTGTTTAGGGGTTAAGAATGCGGGATTATCGGATCTAAATCTACTAGGGTTTGACATAGATTTGTTAACTTTAGGGTTTCCGATTAACTTTCGGTTTACGGTTTAAGCATAAACCGTAGCATAAAATCTAGGGGCTTACAATATATAACTGCTAGGAGTTTATCTCTATAAATACCTCCTTTACTCATTACAGATACATGTATGTTACTTTGACAACTCTAATATCTTTTAACTCCTATAAATTTAGAATAAGATTTAACTTAAGTATCGGAGTAGCCATGCCAAACAATACCTAATGCACCACTAATTGTATTTTATTTTGCAAACCTAATGTACACATCCGAATGTCCAAGCTAAGTACTTATATCACCCTCTACCATTTTTGAGCTATCAACATATGGTATCAATGTTATTAAGCCACTATTAAAAGATCAACATTATACAAAATAGTATTATTAGAAAAATGGAGTATTGTTAATATAAAATGATATAAATAAAGTTTCTTCGTTATATTTATTAGTCACCAACTTAACTTATTAATGAAGTAAGGAATGAATCATTGAGGGAAACACTACAACCGATGATTTGTAAATTCTTTCTTGATCTTTATTCAACTGGAAAAAAAAATGCTCGATCTTTTTTATTAGAAGAATAGTAGCTTGGTGCTATTGGAGCATTAGGTAATAGATATTGAGAAAGAAATTTCAAACGAAAAAGCAGAAAGAACAACTTGAAATGTTGAAAGCAATAGAATACCTAGAGTGGGTGGGTTATATGCCAATTTTTATGAAAGATGTTAAGATAATTTCGCTGATATTATTTGTGATATTTTTAAATGTGTTAAGATCCTTTAAGAAATGAATAGAACTCTGATTGTTTGAAATACTTAAGACTATAGGAGCCAATAGGATAAAGTGTACAAACTTATTAGTTTAAGCTTATTTACAATACTCATTAGCCCTCAAAAAGTAAGCTTTACATTAGGAATGGCTACTATAAATAGCATGATGATCTTCCAAGAAATATTATCTGTTTTGGATTAGAAAAGAGGCAAGAAATGTTGGATGATCATCAAATTAGACTTTGCGAAGATGCATGGTCAAACAAAGTAAGACTTCATGAGAAGCATGCTTGGTTTTGCAATTAGCATCATCTAATACATCACAGATTTTCAAAAAACATTTCTTTGTTCACACTACAAAATTAGTTTGGTAACTCACAACAGCAAGTGTATTGATTATACAAGTAGTACTAGATAAGAAATCAAGATCGTATTTTATTCTTAGGGATGCTCAAACTAATTACTAAATTACACTATTCCAAATCTAATTTAAGTAATCAAATTTGAGATTTTCAAATTTTAGCTATCAAAATGACTCCTAAAATTATTATTACTTTAATAGCTAAAATTACTTCAAAAAATACTTAAAACATAAATTTACTACTAGAAAAACTCCATAATGCACTAGTGTGGGATTATGTAATGGAATAAATTAGATTTTCATTCATTGCTTAATACTTATTATTAGGTCTATTTACTTGGACTTTTATTAAACTCATAGGAATCTAATTCCCTCTCGAATTGCAAAATTCTAATTATTACATAGATATCTATTTCGAGTAAGCTATCTACAATCATCAGTTGAATAATATGTTCCTCTCACAAATCATATTACCCTTATGGAATTTGTGGTTAAATCATGTGTTCATGTCCCAAAGAACAATTCCAACCACATTAATTTCATGTTCAGTATAAGGGAATGACCTAGAATGGAATTGGGATTTCAAGTGTCACTTCATTTCCCATGTTTAGATACACATTTAAAAATTGGAATTGCAATTCCTTAAAATTAGTGATTCCAATTTTGAAAGAGACTTCAATTTCAACTTCTCGTCAAAGTAAATTCCATTAAAGCTTCATTAATTATATGTAGCTTAACTACCCTTTTATTCTATCACATATTTATAATCAACATTTATTGGTAAGAACATTTTTTACAAATATACTTTATAGACATTGCATTTGATTCATGAATGCTTACAAACACAGGAATTGATTTGTCATTCTAAAACTCATTCGATTTCATTCCAAATTATTCTCACGTATCAAAGTGACATAAGAGTGTGTGTTCTAGAATTAAAATCAAAATCGCACGTGTGCATATTGATTTTAGAATTCTCTTTCCTTTTCAATCAGGTTCTTAAATCCTTTCAAGTATCTCAAACCCAGATTTATAGGAGATTCAAAGACAAATTCATGTTATAAACATTGAAAAATGACAAATAAAAAATTCAATTAAACAAAATCATTATAAAAACTATTTAATGAATTATGAAATCCATTAACCCATTACACAATCCTACTTAAGCAACTTAACTCATTTTGGAAAAACTTCATTTCACTAATGATAATATTCTAATCACAATCCATTTTGCAAGAAGAGAGGAATACATGTCACGCCCCAACGGGTATCCTAAACGTGATAGTCCGCCGTACTTACTATTAAATCTTGAGAATGACTATCTCAGTTACTTAGAAGCTTTCATATTAGTACAAGGTGTACATTCATAACAAAAGGAGACCAGTGAAGTTATGCATTTTAAGATAATGGCAGGAAAACAATCAAAGCAATACTATTATGATTCATTAAAATATAAAGTCTTACAACTTTTACGAGGCATTTTCTTGATAAACCTCCATAATAACATAGTATTACTAAATCAAATAACTAAAACTAAAAGATTTCTAAAGGAAATTTAATCTAAAGTCTTCAAAATATAATTCTTTAAAAGCTCCCCAAAAACGTAGATTCTACCCAGACGGTTATAGTGGTCTCGGATACAAAAATAATAATCCTACAACATCAGAAATTTATTTGGGGGGGGTGTAAGCGTGGCTAGTTTAGTAAGATGTTCTTTATGCAAAAGTACTCATTACAAAGCAATCAAACAAGTCCATTAACGAAGCATATGAAATGCAACAACTATATGATTAAACAATACATACGACTATCTAATTTTAAATGTAGAATGGATTTACCCCTCCATTGAGGGTTAGGGAATGCTTTGGATGGGTCACCATCAATCTCTTAGAAATTTACGTCCATCTTGGGGTTCCAATCAACCGTACTACTAGTCCCTACGCTTTTCTTACCTAAAGCAATCTATTCGGCTCGGCTACACCATGAGGTCGTATTTCCTGAACATCCTATTTTCTTAAGATGTAACTAGGCAGTTTGTCTTTTTGGTCCCACGCTGAGAAATAGTAGTAAAATGCGAAGATGATATTCTAAGTGATATGCATAAGCAATTTAGTTATAAGAAATTTCCAATTCGACAATAATCTATTTAAGGTGATCAATCAATATTTGCACACACAATAATACACATAAGGGTAATTTATATTAGTCAACCTCCAATATGCTTATCATTTATTGATCACATATAACGAATCATATACGTAGTACCAATAATAACCTGCATGCATATTAATTTTTATCTTTTTCTAACATCTAGTGCTCTATTCTACAAGTACATGCGCGAATACGTAAAACGCAAAGGAAAACTCACTAGTCCATATCGTAACTTCTCAGCCGTAGTAGTTCTCAGGAAAGGAAATCCCATATTTTTCGTCGCGTAAACAAAAGAAATACCTGTAATGAGATTTTATGGAAATTCTACTCAAACTTTCTAATTATATATTATGATTTTTGTCAAAAATCGGATTATGTGAAATCCCTAAAATGGCCATAACTTACTCATTTTAACTCGGAATTTCGCATATTATATGTCGTTTTCTATCTATTTGAAAAAATCTATCTAAGGTTATTTTGAACATTTGAAGTCATTCGAGTTCAAAAATGGGTCGGTACAGCTTTAGCACGAAAATTCCAACCTCAATCGGTAATTTTTCTCAATTTTATTTTATCCAAAATGTAATATTCGCAAGTACTCTTATCTTCTTCCTACTAATATAATTGGGATAAGAGATAACTTAAGTGATGCTGAAATTGATCATCACATATCAGATTTCAATGACATATTAAATGCTTTTGAGATTCTATATCAAACACATAGATATTTATATATTTGAAAAATCCTTTTAATATATACATAGACTCATATTATATGCATGATTCAGGTGATGTTGTCTTAACGATAAAATTTGTGAACAATCTTTGTGGAAGTTACAATTTAGTGAAAGGTTATTCTTTAACTTGTGATTAAATTGCTAAATTTGTGACTTAGCAATCAAGAAAATCATAATTCAATATATATATTTATATTTTTCAAATCCTTAAAGGTCTTATATTCATTCACAAATTCTCATTTAACAATTTATTTTATGAAACATAGTTTTGTTTATTTGTAACATAAAACCCAAGTGTAGTTCTTTTTTTAAAGGATTTCTAAGGTTTGATTCTTTAAACAAAATTTTAAATTCTTAGATTTTGTAAATGTGGCACGTAATTAAGGAAAATCATGATTTTATATTTATTTGGAATTCATGAATATTTTACTTTCATAGTAGCTTCTTTTAACTAATTATTTCCCAAAATATAAAACTTTATATGGTTAAGAGGAAAATCATTCTAAGTTGTAAATAATATGTTTTAAGTTTTAGCTTAAGAGGAAAATTTAAAGGGATAGCTTGTTTTAAATTTTTATTCTCATAATAACTCTTTTTTAAATCAATAATTTTTCAATACATGAACCTTTGTTGGAAAAAATCTTTAGTTTATTACTAGTAAGTGTTTATCTATCATAACTATTTATTTAATAAAAGAAAATAGATTTTTATCTTTTAAAACTTAGTTCCTTAAGTTGTATACCGATTCCTTTTTAAGTGGATTTTTAACTAGTAATTTAATTTTAGACTTAACTTAGAAAATTTGTTTGGTCCTTAATGTTTGTTAAAGTATTGGTGATAATTTTATAAATAATTTCTTAAGAAAAATTTATATAATAAAGAATTATCAACCTTAAAGTTTTAGATGAAAATTTTATCTTGGTAATTTGAAAAGAGATTAAAGATCTACTTTAGTTAAATTTTGAAAAAAAAAAGGTCATAATAACAATATTAAAATCTATGATGAACTTGTCTAAACTTTTGAAAAGAATTATGTTAAATATAGATCTAAGTTTTAATGGGAATCTTTCCCGAGTAACAAATATCATTTTCTTATAAAGGGTTTAATTCTTATTTTATTTATTAAAGAAAGGAATTCGTCTATTTTATTAAGAAAATAACAAGATGATCATGCATGAATATGAACTTATAGTTAAGTACAATGAACAAAAATAATTCATAGAAAAGATAAAAGACATATAAATTAAATAAGCACATAATAAAAGTCAAATATTGGGAAGTCTTAGTTTGCATCAAGACTTCTCCGACTTAGACATGAGCAAATCCTATAAGAAAATAAGAAATCAAATGAAAGTCTTATATTTATTTCAAGGCTTCCCGAACATAGATTATGGACAAGTCCAATAAGAAAGAAGAAAAATTGTTTCGACTTGATAAGAATAAGTCTAAGACTAGAAAGACTAGTCTTAATATAATAGCATGAAATAAATAAATTACAAAGCATGAATAAATAAAAGTTATATTAGTGAGCTTATATGTTCTAAGAAATATAAATATAGATATACATAATAATATATAAAGTTATATTAGGAGCAATAATAACAATATCAATATAGTAACATAATAACAATAATAACATAATGGAAGTTTAGGCATAAATAAGAATAAAACATGAACATATTATTTCTTCCATAACCTTATAGGTTTTAGAAAACACACTATGGTCATGTTAAGTTACATGACATGAAGAATAAATATGAGAGGATTTACCTAAGGTAATATATTTTGTTGAAGAAAAAGAGAGATGGTCGTAGTAATATGTGGGTGATGGTTTTGTGGAGAGAAAAGAGTGTTTGGAAGAGAAATTTGGAGAGAAAATTTTGAGGAAGGAATTTGATAGAGTTTTGGTAGGAAAAATGAGATATGTGAAAGAAGTGGAGGAAAATAGGGTATTTATAGATAAATGTGGAGGGAAATTATTGTAATAAAATAAATTGAAAAAAAAAAATTGAGAGAGAGAGAAAAGGGGGGCCAGTGGTACAAAGGGGGAAGGGGAGAGAGTGTACTTTGTTTTGTGGTTTTGTAATAAAAAGTAATAATATATAAGACATGAAATATGTAAAGTAGTATTGGAAATACAAATTGTAAAAATGTAGATGTATAGGTAGTAAATAAAAGTAGAATAGACGAATAATATAAATAGTATAATGAATAGTAGATTAGACAAATAAAATACCTATAGTAATAAAAATACCCATAAACGGGCTATATTAGATATTTTTAGATTCCGAAAAATTCTAAAATTGATATTTTTAGAATCCTCATATTATTACGAGTGTAACGATATTATTGGAATATTTTTACCATTCGGTGTATCAGGGCACGGTTTTCGATATCTGATTCCGTTCGGATCTGAAATAAACTAAATTTTGACGAATCCGATATTTTTAAGCTTCATTATATTAATACATAATTTAATCCATAATTATCTTAAATTTATTGTTTAAGAGTTAAGAGCATGGGATTACCAGATCTAATTTCACCAGGGCTTGTTGTTGTCCTAGTTGACTTTTAGGGATCTGGTTTTAATTTCAGCTTTAAGATTTATTCGCAAGAGTATAAATTTTTTAGATTTATGACTGTTTTATATTTTTGGTTCAAAATTTATGTTTTAGTTTATTTTTATTATTTATTTAATTTTTTCAGTTACCTGGATTGTTTAATCGAGTCTAGAGTTGTGTGATGACTCAATTTGACTTTTGGCATTAATTTGGATTTTTTATTCTAAAATTAACCGAAACACTTAAGGTTCTATAATTTTGTTGTTGAATATTATTCGGATATTCCATCTCGATTTATGTGTTAGGGATCAAATAGATGAATCGTCTCATATTCGCGTTTTGAGTAAAACAATTATTGAATTTCTATTGAATTTCTATTTTTGTTTTTTAACGTTCTCTTTTTCTAAAGGCCATGAAATTGCATGTTTGATATTGTTTAGGGTTTAGTTTTAACTTGGGTCAGCTTTAAGAGTTTCGATTAAGTATTTTAATTTCAGGATTTTTTTATAGGAGTTACGAAAAATTCGGGGTTTACAATATACCTAAAAGTCACAATAATCTCTTCCTTGATCCTTAAGGTCCAGATCTACGGTGATATACAATAGTGCCATGGTAATATGGATGGTGATGGATAAGTATATAGAAGGTGATGTGTATAGGTATGTGGATAGTGTAGTATATGAATGAGGTGGATATTCTATGGGTTAAGGCCGGCGATATGTGTGTAATGGAGGATGTGTGATATGGAGTGTGGGTCTATAAAAGCTTTAGAAAAAAGTGACGATAAATGGAATATGTGGTTTGACATGGTATGGTGTGGTAGGCAAAGAATGCGTATTATTTAGGTGTGTTAGAGTATATGGAGTTAAAGTGGACCCTTTTTCAAAGTATATAAGAGGTCTTTTAGAACAACTAAAAGAAAATAGACTTTAATAAGCTGGGCCCAACACTAAAAAGGTAAAAGAAATGAAGATAAACTAAAATAAAAATATTATATTGTAAACCCCGAAAACTTCCATCATATGATACGACCCTAGACTAGAAAGTATGGGTTGACTAGTAACCTTAGGAGTTAATTAGAAACCCTAGTTTAGATAGATACTCTAAAATTGATCGGGTTGGAACTCATGGACTTTATGAAAAGACCCCTTGACCCCAAATGTTTCCAAAAACAAGATTTCATATTCCGAGTTAATAATTCGGGTTGTGATCAAAGGAAACTTCAAATCCTAAACCCGAATCCTTGTCAAACAGACAGAATATATAGGAAAACCTAAATATGGATATTAAGTGATTACCTTAGTATTCAATAGAGATCGGGAATTAAACCAAGGTATAGTAATGAATCTATATTTGCATTGGAACGCTAAAATTTGAGAGTTTTAGTCAGTACTAAACTACATTGATAAGATTTCATAATGAGTATCCAAATCTAAAATATATAACTAGTATAGCCTATATATTAGTAGTAATATTACGTAAATGACTCAATAGGGTTTTAGTTAGGAAATTGTGATTTCAAGATAAACGATTAGGATTATAAATACCCAATAAAAACATAAACTGATGTATAACTTGAGATCTAGACCACAAATACAGAATTGAATCATACCAAAAACCAAGTTAGGGTTTCCTAAAGCCCTTGAAGCCTAAAACGAAAATTGACCCGAAAAGCTTTTAAAACTCAAATCGTGTGAGATAAATTTTTCTTAGACAATTAGATACGTATTATTAAAGTTTAAATTTGTACTTTTTGTTAAACTAAACACTTCATAGGATTCATTAAAGACCTTTGTATATATATATTTACATATATAAGCTAAAATATACCTTGATAGTGTATTAAACTACCCGAAAACTTAACTAAACAAAATTTAACTATTATAGAATATATATATATATATGTAATCTCAGTTTGCTGGAGACGTTCCACTTGGAGTGAAGGGCTGGGATGTTCTTAAAATTGGTGAGCCGAAAATCCTTCAACAAAGCAAGGATAAAGTCAATGTAAATCTAAATGCAACCAATGCAAATTGGCCAAATCATCCCTTATATTTATGATAATCAAACAAGGAATGAAATGAGCAACAAGCCAGAGCAATTTGTTTCGGAATTGAGGGAGCAACGCGATCAGAAACTACACTACATTATATATATATATATATATACAAACAAACTCGGATGGCTAAGCAAACGAACTTCAAACTCCTCCAAACTTCCCAGAACTCATTTACATCTCATTAGGAGTGAAACCAACCCAAGAACCGATTTTTAAAACGCTCGAACAAACCTAGTTCTAAAATTTGAACAAAAATCTAGGAAAAACGTTCAAAAACGAACTTGAGGTAAGTGATTCTCATTCCGTGAGTTTCCTTCTAGTTTTATGGATTGAGACTGACTTATAAACATCTTAGGAAGCTAACCCAATCCATTAGGAGCTTCGGATTGCACCGAGAAGCCACAACGAAGGTATTTTTCACAAACCCTAGCCGAGTTGGATGATTCGAAATCATGGTTAGCATGTTGTTTTTAAGTTATGATTCTTGAATGTTTAGGTTTATTAGGTTATTAGGAGTTGTTTGGATCAAAAATCCCGAAGTTTTGACGTCGGGATTTGTCGAAAATGGCCATGACTCATCGGGGAAGACGATGAACAGTGCTTACCGATGAGCCCAGGCACGTTGTACGAGCGTACTCAACCCGTGCAACCCTCAGCCAGCACGTTGTACGGGCGTACTCAAACCGTGCAACCCTCGGCAGCAACTTTGTACGGGCGTACTTAACACCGTGTACCCCTCGGCCAGAAAAAAAGAAAAACGAAGCCAAGTATACATAATTATATAATAAATAATAATTTAAATAATTTTAGAATGTTTATTATTTTCTTGCATTTAATTATTTTTCTAGAATAGTAATAGTAATATTATAATAAATAATATTAAATCCAAAATTTATTTATTTATTTATTTAAATCTAAAAATAAAATTATTTTCTGATATAGGATGTTTAATTATTTAATTTATTACTATTAATCTAAAAAGAATTTTTAGAATTATAAATTACTTTGTTAAGTAATTTCTGCATAATAGATTCTAATTATTAATATCCTTAATATTATTAAAAGAATTTTTAGAATTTCAAAAATATTATTTTTGAAATAATAATAAATCTGGATACAAGACTAAAATTACTTTAGTAATAATATTAATTAAAATATATAAGACAATTAGTATAATTATTAATGTGATGGAATATAATCTATTTTCAGAAATTTATTATTATTATTATTATTATTATTATTCTTATTATTATTATTATTATATTATTATTATTGCTATCACTATTGTTATTAGTATTATTGATATTATAATTATTTTTGGTACTATTATTGATGAAAATTATTAATGCTTACGAGAAGAGCAAAATAATTTTGAAAATAGTTATAATTAAGTTAATAAATTCTTTTATTAGTGAATATGTTTTCATAGTAAGATATATATATATATATGTATAAATTATGAGTTAGTGAATACTAAGTATATACTATAATATTTATATATAAATAGATAACAATGGAAACTTAAATACTCCAAATTTGTGAGTATAAGAACATCTATACTCTATAAGAAAAATTTATTAAGTAATTTAAAAGAAAACTGAGAGTACAAGAATTTAGAACTTAGAGCTATTTCAAAGAATTAGCTAAGAAAAAACAAAACTAACCAACCAAACCATTAGGACATTTAAATACTCATAAAACTAAATTGTATAGTCTGGAATATTTAATATTATATTATTTATCTCAATAGGTGACTCGGGTATTGGGGAGGACCTACCTGAAGATTGCTACGATTAAATAGGATGGGCAGGTGAGTGACTCAGTCTTATTACATTGGTTGTGCTTGTACTAGTAGTGAACCTTAAATAAAAAGATAATGAAAATTGGTGATCTATTTAAAATATGAAAGTTGTGCATTGTATTTCATTGATTGCCATGCCACTCTAAAATAAGTGATAACACAATTGCGTGTATCTTGATAATGTATGTAGTATCTAATTGAATGTCTGTATTGCTTGATCACCCTCAAATTGACTAAAAACTACTGGTACCATAATGTAAATAAATCATGCATTACATACTATGCATAAAAAGCATTGAGTAAGTGGTAGCCTACTACGTGTTAGTTCTCGGATCTCTGGTAAGGCTTGAATTATCTAGGCCAGAGGGCTAGTAGTTAATTGCAAGATTACTTTGTTCTGTTAATACCATAGAACTACATGGTAAACGAGGACGCCGCTTATGGTATTACGTGAGAATAACTAACACTTAGTGGAGTTTCTAAAGCTAAACAGGAAATAAATAATGAAACATGATAAGTATAAAGAGATAAATTTGAGATTGTTATTTCATGAAAGCTTAAGTCTCTCCTGGGTAGGTGGACCATAGATTGTGATCCTTCAACCCCGATGGGAGGGCGTAAATCTTCATCCTGTTTGGATTCCGGGTTATCCAAGCTTGTAATGTTCATTTGTGTGATTGCTGCATTTCATATGATTGTTAAATAACTTGTATGCTATGTGTAATAAGTTCTGGTTATTCACTGAGCTCGTGTTTTAGCTCACACCTCCCACAATCCTTTCAGGTTCACTCTGCGACCGTGGCTCATTACTAGCAGGAGCATGGTCCCGGTAAGAGAATAGAAGCCAGAAGTTTAAGTTTAGTATAGAATTAGAATATCTATATCTGTAGTAGTTTTATGATGCATTTAATGTGCATTAGGATCATCAGTTAGGGTTGTAAGGAATTCTGAAGCATATGATCTGTAATATAGTGGTTTGTAATAGTTATTTACTAATTTACATCTTTTATATGTTCGTTTATTCCATCCAAGCAACTAAAAGATCATGTTTTTGAAAATCATGTCATTCCTAGAAGGTAAACTAATAATGGTAATTGAGTGTTCTTGATTATCATTATTAGAATACCCTCGGGCGTGACATATATATCTTAGTTTAATAGTGTGCATGTCAAGTTAGAAATTGAAGTTCTCCTTTTGAAGCATCAAGTTTACTCATCTCCAAGTATATTGTTTAGTTTTTAAATTCTATCTTAGCTCTTTCAATTAACTTAGTTCAAGTAATCTTTAATCCTATATTCATATATGATACAAATATAACAACTTAGAATTCAATATGGCTCTAATCAATGTTGGATGATATTTGGTTTAGAACTTCAAATATTGCAATTACATAAGCAGGGTTTCAATCGTGCAGTCATGCATTCTTTCTTGGAACAAAGTAGTTTGGCAGAACTTTGAAGTATTGACTTAAATTTGGTGTAATGTCAATAGTTGGATACATGATTTAGATTTTTCAACTAATAACAGATTTACCACTACGTCTACTTTGATGTCTCAAATGTTCTCTTTAATAAAAAACACTTTTCTTACCCACATATGAAAAATTGAAGAGGATTGTTACAAGCTTAAATTGCAACATGATTAAGTTAACTTAATTAATTCTTAACAAGTAGTTGCTTTAAATTTGATGCTATTAGCTTTCATTGGTTTTCATCTAAAACTACTAGTGTGTTATTAGTAGCTTATATTCCTTATCTCGGTGGACCCTTGCTCGTTCCTAAGTTATAGGTTTGTTTATCAATAGTTGGTACCCGAGTTTGTTATGTATGCTTGACTCGATTCACTATAGGTCAGTTGGTATGATTTAGATTCTTAAATGCGCTCAAAGTCACTTCCTCAATCTTTACTAGCTTTAGTTCACTCGGTTGGCATCTCTACTACAACCACTCAAATCAACACCTAATATTTCAATCTCTAGAATTTGGATCACCTCCAAATGCTACTTGTGACTTTGTAAAGATAACTCAACTTATCGAACTTAACACATGTTAGAAATTCCTCCCTAATGTGGTAGAATGACACTTACAACGAGGAATCCCCCCTAGCATGGTAGAATGGCCCATAGAATGAGGAATTCCTCCATGGTGTTGTAAAACAGTCTATATAATGACAAATTTCTTCTTAACGTAGTAAAATGACCCTCAAAATGAGGAATTCCCCGCTAGTGTAGTAGAATGGCTTGTAGAACGAGGAATCCCACCTAGTGTGATAAAATTTCCCTCTAGTATGGTAAAATAGCCTTGAAAACAAGAAATGCCCTCCTAGTATGGTAAAATTGCCCTCAAAACATTGAATTTTCCCCTAGTGGGGTAAAGCAGCTCCAAGAACAAAAAATTTTCCCCTCATATGGTAAAATGACCGTCAAAATGAGGAATTCCCTCCCCGGTATAGTAGAATGACCCTTAGAATAACAAAATCCCTCTTAGTGTGATAAAATGGCTTATAAAACGAGAAATTTCCCCTTAGTATGGTATAATAGCTCTTAAAATGGGAAATCCCCCCCTAATGCGGTAGAATGACACTTACAACTAGAGGTGGGCAAGTGGGTTAAACGGGCCAAAAAAATTTGGCTCATTTTAAAAACGGGCTAAAATTGCTTGACCCTAACCCAACTCACTTTAGCCCGTGGGTTAAACGGGCCAGCCCACTTTTTGACCCTTTTAACCCACTTACATATTTTGTGAGTTAAATGGGCCAAGTTGATCTATTTAACTTATTTATACTAATTAAATAAGATATATATAATAAAAAAGAGTTTTATAAGGTTATATATTAATGATTAATTTCATTATTGTTTTAATTCCTTTTTATATAAAAATAAGTTTTCTAAAATAACTTATTAGACAATATATTTCATTTAAAACAATAATAATATATTTTTATAAAATTTTATGGTGCATGTGCATCAATTTATCATTCTTTGTTATAATTAACACATAAATTTAATCTCAAGTATAAAAAATCTCAAGAATAACCTTCATTAATACATATTTACCCTATAATTATTTATTTTATTTTTACAAAAGTGGGTTGTGGGTCAACCCACTTAACCCGCAGGCTACCCACTTTGGCCCGCAGGTTAAGTGGGTTGGGTAAAATTAACCACTTTTAAACAGGCTAAAAAAAGCTGGTCCTGACCCGTTTTTAAAGTGGGTTAACGGGCTGGCCCACGGGCCATAGCCCATTTGTCCAGCTCTACTTACAACGAGGAATCCCCCCCAGCATGGTAGAATGGCCCTGGAATGAGGAATTCCTCCCTATGTTGTACAATAGTCCATATAATGACAAATTTCTTCTTAATGTGGTAAAAATGACCCTCAAAAATGAGCAAATTCCCCCGTAGTGTAGTAGAATGGCTTGTAGAAACAAGGAATCCCACCTAGTGTAATAAATGAATTCTAAAACAAGAAATTTTCTCCTAGTGTATATACATATGATATGATTATATATATAACCTATATAACATATATAAACACATATTTTGTATAAAAAGCTTTTAAATATTATTATAACACATAATATATATTCTATATAGCATATGAAAATTTAGAAATTTTATATATCAATCTAACATAAACATATGCAGATTTAATATATTGCTATAACACAAAAGAGAATCTATAAATCTCATATTTTACTATAATATACCTATTAGATACATGTGAGAATATATACAAATATATCATGTATTACATTAATATCTAAATTACATACTATACGCATCATATAAAACATATAAACATATAATATTTTTCATGCTTTAAAATAAATATACAATATACATGAGAAAATATATCATATATAACATTTAAATAATATTTATAGTTTACAAGTTTCATTTATAAAGATTTTACATGTTACTATAATATACATATATATATCCTATATAACATAAAGAGCATATACAAATTTTATATATTACTATAAATTTAAAAATATCTATACATTATATATAACATAATAGAAGATTTATAAATTTTTACATTAATATAACAAATAAAGTGTATATATTATAACACAATTAAGATACACACACACACACACACATATAATTATGTATTTTATATTATAAAACATGATACGTGATATATAAATAAATATGTATCCTATCTAACATCCTATATAACTTATATGAACATTTAGAAATTTTATATATTGTTGTATCATCTAAAGACATATAAGAATTTAATATATTACTATAATATATAATCATAACCTGTACAACATATATGAAAATTTAATAATTTTATATATTGCTATAACTTAAACATATTCAAATTTAATATATCACAATAACATTTTAAATAAATATATTCGATATAACATATAAGATATATATACTTATGGCATGTTCTTTTATCTTATATGATGAATATATGATATACAAATACAATTATATCATGTATAGTGCATAAAATATATATCATATATAAATTTTATGTATAAAAATTTTACATATTAATATAACATAATATATATACATCCTATGTAACATAAAGGAACATGTACAAAATTTATCTAATACTCTAACTTGTAAAGCATGTACATATTACATATCTTATATTTATATATATAAATTTTACATATTAATATAACATAATAATCTACAACATAGTAACATATATGAATATATACAAAATTTATATAATACTCTAACATGTAAAATACATATATATACTATATATCTTATATAACAATAAGAGCATTTGCAAGTTTTTTTGTTTCTATAATATATTATATATATATATATATATCAAATACATATATGGATATATGCAAATATATTCTATGTTACTATAATATCTAAATTATAAATCATATATAATATATAAGATATATATAAATAAATGATATTTTTTATTTTTAAAACAACATATATAATATACTTAAACAAATATATTATGTACAACATGTAAAGTATATATTAAATATATATACTTTTCAAATTTCAAATTTTTTATATTAATATAGCGTCTAATATATACCTTAATTTAATATATTATTATAACATTAAAACATATATGTCTTAATTTAATATACTACTATAACATATAAAGTATTTATATTCAATACAACATATGGTATGTTTATTTATCTTATATGTTAAAACATATGATAGACATACGAATATATGCTATATTACTATAGTATCTAAATTATATATCACATTTGACATGTATATATCATATGTAACATATAATATATACACATATTGTACAAATTTCACATGTAAAGATTCTAGATATTACTATAACATATAAATTTTATATATATCCTAGATAACATATAAGAACATACAAGATTTTTGCATCAATATAACATATAATATATTCCTAATTTAATATATTACTATAGCACATAATATATATCCTAATTTAATATATTATTATGACATCTAAAACATTTATTTCCGGTATAACATATAACATATATAAACATACAATTTTTTTATATTATATAAGAAAATATACGATATACATATGAAGACATATCCTATATAAAATATAAAATACCTATCATATATAACATATATGATATGTTATTTTATGTTTTTGAAAAAAAAAATACAATACACATAAACAAATATATTACATATAAGACTTAAAATAAATACATATACTATGCAAATTTCTTGTATAAAATTTTAACATATTAATATAACATATAAAATATATATATCTTATATAACATATAAGAACACATAAAAAATTTGTATATTTCTATAACATATAAAATAAATATGATATATTATTTTTAACCATATATCTTATATAACATATAAGTGCATTTATAAATATTTTAGATTTCTTTAACATACACATTAAATATATATCATATATAACATATAAAAACACACACATGTACATGATATGTTATTTTATGCTCTAAAATAAAATATATAATATACATAATCAAATATATCATATATGAAAACGATTGTAAGATTGAGATTAATAGGAAGAAAGTGAGGTTACAAGAAAAAAATTGATGCAAAGGAAAAATGAAAACGTGAAAGACATAAAAAAATAAAAATGTGAAAGAAGAGGAACTAAGGGTCTGTTTGGATCGTCTGTTATTCATTTGTATCTGTATCTGTATCTGATCTGTATCTGTATCTGCATCTGTTTTGTGACCTGGTGTTTGGGAAACTGTCTGATCTGTGTCTGTTCGAAAAAAGGCTATTTGGATGAAGCTGTCTGATCTGTATCTGTTTCCAACCTCATGTTTGGATAAACTATCTGTTTCGTTGTGTTCTCATTTGTCTTTATTTTTTGGAGTCCCTTGTATGGATAAATTGTCTGCTCTGTTGTGTTCATACTTCAACTGTATGATGACTTTATTATTAGTGTCGTTATTATTATAATTGCTACAACTAATACGGGTACGATCGTTGTTTTTTTATTCATTATTCAATTGAATCAGGTAATTGTCATTTCACTAACTTAGTTTTTCAATTTTACGAATATATATTCAGATGAACAACATAGTAGTAGGTACATGCCATTACTGATAAGTCAGCAGCAATACTATCTCGTACACCATTCATCCACCGATGACCACTTGAATTAGTCGCATTACTACTGCCATATGCCTCGTTCACAATAGAGTAATTAGTTGTTGCAGCTTCTTCACTTGAAAAAAAATCATTGACGTATGGATCATCACCATCATTCATTAAAATGTAATTATGCAAAGCCGCTGTAGCAAGCACTATTTTTATCTGTTTGCTCATTTTATAATTGGGCATGCTATATAGAATACGGAACCTATTCTTCCATATTGCGAATGTCCGTTCAATAATGTTCCGAAGAGACGAATGCGTATAATTGAATAGCTCCTTTGGATTTCTTGGTGGGTACCCTTGTCGAAACTCAGACCCATGTATCTCTCTCCTTTATAGAGCTAGAAATCCACTTTTATTTGGGAATCCCGAGTCAACCAAATAGTACTTTCCTGTACAAATAGTATTTCCATGATATAGGGGATCAAACGAATCTACAGTTTAATGTAAGACATTGCAATGCCATTTTGTAACTAGTTTTACCTGGGGGCGCTGTGGAAAGTTGAATTGGGGATCACCTAGTACACGAGATAATACATTAGCATCATGACTTTGTCCATCTGCACCTGCTGCTACAAATGTAAATCTATAGTCAAAATCACAAACGCATAACACATTTTGTGTAACTTCACCCTTTCTGTTGGTGTTTATAATTCTGTCATTAGTTGGAACATGGGCAGCAATGTGAGTTCCATCCATTGCTCCAATACAATCCTGTAAAGTAACGTTTGTTAATACGTGGAAACATTAATATCGATGTATGAGCGAAATCGAGAAACACATAACAACCTTGAAGAATGGGAAGTATTTATCACTCTGTCGTATATGTGATGGAATGTTAGGAAAGTCAGGATGCGCAGGTTTTATTATGTTTTTCGACAGTTCCACTACTGCTGTGAGGACATCATTGAAGTGTCGGAATACTGTTTCCGACGAATGCTGAAACATCTCTTGAACTACTCTCGTTGTAGCTCCATGTCCAACGATAAACATAAATATCCCTACTTTTTCATCTATAGCAACTCCTCTACTACGAACAAGCCCATATTCTTGCAAGGTGCACACAATCGACGAAACAGGTCTGGGTTCAACCTGAACATGTTTTGACATCTTCTTGGATTGTTATGATTCAGTAGCTTATTGATAAGGTCCGACCCTCTCCTTCTTGAATTGTAGCATGGTGTGCTTTTGCGTAAGTGCTTCTCCATTAGAAGATATATCATTGACACTTTGATTACATCTTCCTCCAACGCATAATCCATTTGTGTCCCTGTGAAATTGAACGTGAATTTACAAACACAAGACTATTTCCATAGCAATCTTAGGAATAAGGTACTAACAATATCATCCAACACATATGAACATTGTGAATGAAATACATAAGTTAAACTTTCTTCCACAAGTTATATATAACAGCATCACAGTCTAACATAAACTTAATGACGAAAAGAAATGTTGTTATCATGGTTTAGCTCCTTTCATCCTGTCAATCTCTCGCAACAAAAATTGGGTTTTTATTTTCGGGGTTGGGCAGCTGACAAAAACTACACGCTTATCGGGGTCCATAAGGACATCTGCAGCATCCAAGCCCAATTGGATATTCTGTACAATAGCAGGCAGTGTCCACACTTCTTCCATCACCGCCTTCATACTCCGTGGATCGTCGCCACTGCATACAGACATGGAGTTGTTGGAGGATCTTGCTTTCATAGATGCAATTAACTCCCCTAAATCATTTGTAATATCTTCTCTGGAGTATCGTTTCTTCCCTGCTCGTTTTCTACCATTTGACCCAAATGTTTTTCTCTTCGCAGAAGATTCCTCAGCATGCATCGTTGTTCGAAAAAAGCTGTCTTCATTGGAATCATCTGCAACTGATGGCAAATTGTCCTGAGGATCAACATATTGTGGATCACCCTCTGAATCTCCACTTCCTTCTGGACTATCTTGTGGCGGGGGAGCAGATGATGATGGTGCCCATAACTTGTCGTTCGTCCCCTTGGTCCCACTGAACATTTCATCAAGGTTTTCCTTGTACTGCAATCCCCGTGTCCGGAAACAGAGAACACTTCCGCTGTGACTCCTCTAGTACTCCTCCAACAAAGAAAAGGGAAATGTATTCAGTAGCTCCAGTGGTGCTATTCATTAATTCGTAATGAAACAGTTAAAAAACGTATTGATTCGACATTTACCTCATCTGCTGCACGCCACTACTCATCCAACGCCTCATAGGTTTGAACCACTTCATTCCATCCAACCCTGTGTTCGCGTAGCGCTTCAGCCAATTCCACTTTATCCATTGGGCTCGCAAAGAATCCCACTTGTTTCGCAATTGTTTTGGGGTCAATTTCTTTCCCCTAATTTCCTCGAATTTCACACATACTTCCCGAAATGTAGCAGGCAGCAAGTGGCCGCTGCCACGTTTTCCTAACCTCACTTGCTCCAAACATAGGTCAACAAAAGTAATTGTTTCCTCGGGGCTCCTATTGATCCTATCAGCCATATTTCCCAAAAAAAAAAAAAAACAACAAAACAGCAGAACAAAGTCATATATGCTCGATAGGCTACGACAATCACTGATGTTTACTTACGATGACTACAATTAGATGCCATGTCCACCGACTGCACTAATATGGATGTCACCTGCAACAAAATAATTATAAGACTTTCATCAACTACAAATACATAATAAAGGGAAAATAACATAGAGATTCAAACATAAGCATGGAGCAACCTACAAGTCTAATCAAGTCTTATATTCAAATAAGTGCATATATATATGTAGGTTGGATAGCAATCAATTTGAGTCTCATGTAAACATAAAAGGAAGAAATTTAGCAATTACTATTAGGTAGATTTAAAACCTAGTGTTACTACGTTAGACGCTTCATATAGCAACCCTCACATATATATATAAACACATAATTGTAAACTTGGTTGGATGTCATGAATTAGCTAAGTCTCTACCATTTCACACTTTGCATCGCATTATGGAGAAAAAAAAAAACCATGACAAGAATGCGGCAACACCCACTACTTAGATTTTTGCTGAAGGTTGTGAAAGCTTTCTACCAATGAAGTCACATGATTCTGCAAGATTTAAATTATAACCTTTTGCAATTTAAATTCCAAGATTTAGAAAGACAATATGAGGGTTAGGGGTCACAATCCTGCCTACTACTTGATGCCAAATGCATGATTCCGAACTTGTCCTCCCCAAGACACCCTGTGTCAAAATCATAGCAATATAAACTATTTGCTATTCCTTGATGCTCGTGTATAAAGCAACATCAGCACTTCTCTGATTAACTTACGTATGGGATGTTATATTGCGTGCATGATGTGAGGCTAGAAAGATGGTTTTGGCATGGGAATGGTAATGTTACAAAACAAAAGATGTGTGGCAAAAATGTTTCTTCTATACAGAAATATAACTCGCAGCAGTACTAATTTGTCCTTGCAAGAGATGGTGAATAATGTGAGCCTATAGAAATGGTGCTGGCATGTGAATGGTAATGGAACGAAACAGAAGTATTCAAAACTGAAGTTTCTCTTACACAACAATAACCAAAATAGTACTAACTTGTGCGTATGGCCAAAAATGCATCCACTTCGGATCGATCTTACTTGCATGCCATGATCTATGCAATAAAACCAAACATATCAAGAGGCACAAGCCTCTCAATAAAAACATTCCAGATATTCAATCAAGTGGCTGTAGAGATTCCAGAGCAAAATATAACAGCAGAGGTGCTAGATCATGCATCATTTTGCACATGATAACAAGAAAACAAACTACTAATTCAGCCAATTTATAATGAATGTCCTGCTGCCAAATGCATGTAAACTCTTCACTGAAATATGACATGGCCATATGACATGTTCCCTGATACAACTAAGTGCGCTCATCAACATGAAGAGACATGCCAATGTTCATGACTTGCTAGTGAAATGGATGCATGAACGGCTGCAAGATGCATCCTATCATGAACTTGAATGTGTCGATGCATAAGAAACAGAGTACATCCCCTTCATGCTACTGGTACGTCATTGCAGGAGGAGCTCCATTGGCACCAGGTAATGACAAAACATTCATGTTACCGCATTCCGACATCGCTCCATTACTGTAAATTGTAATTCCTACTCAGCACTCACCATCAGCCAGCAAATCAGTTCTAGAACAGACTCACTCAACCCGACATCGCTCAATGTGTTCTTTCTTTCTGACCCAAACCCCAACACTCCTCATGCCCTTCCTTATAACTAATTAATCGCATCATATCTCCCAAATCGTCTAAAAAGCTAAACACTAAAGAGTCCCACAAGTCCCACTCTTTTATCATCATCATCATCATGATAATATCGTAATTAAGTTAGAAAGTAGACCCAACCCCCACACCCAAAACAGGAAAAAAAAAATGCCTTGTTTTCTGGATACCCATTTACCGTCCTGCATCTTATTTGATTTAAAAACATACATGTCTGGATATAAAGCTGATGATGATTACGATTATTTGTTCAAACTTGTTTTGATTGGTGATTATGGTGTTGGAAAATCCAATCTTCTGTCGAGGTTTACTAGGAATGAGTTTAATCTAGAGTCCAAGTCTACTATTGGTGTTGAGTTTGCTACTAAAAGTTTGAATATTGATGGAAAAATCATTAAAGCGCAGATTTGGGACACTGCTGGACAAGAAAGGTTCGATTTTTAATTATTCCTCAAACATGCAATCAAGCACACGTGTGCATGCAATGACAAAACATTCATGTTAGCCACCAAAACCACCTCTAACAAACTCCTCTGAAATAAGTCACAAAAGCTTCAGCATTCCGTCACACAACAAACCCACAAAACATTCCTTTGCACAACATAGTAAGTGAAGACATTCCGTGTTTCAAAGTTTGACGTTAGAAAAAATAACTTGTAAAGTGAGATGGAAATGGAGAGACCAAAAGCACGCCAATGAGATGGGCACAAACAAGCTTCGTTCTATTTTCCTTTAAATCGGATCCATTGCCACAACCATGTCCTCCTCCTCCTTCGACGTCACCATATTCCGTCGCCTTGTCCGTCCCTCTCTCTCTCTCTCTCCCTCTCTCTCTCTCTCTTTGTCTCTCTATCTCTGTGTTGTGTGTGTGGTTGGAAGCCATGATTTGTAGTCCAAAAACGAAGGACTGTTTCTCTCGTGAGTGATGGAAATTCGGCAGAGGGAAGAGGGAATATGCACTGAGGAAGGCAGCTGTGGGAAGAAGATGGGATTCGTTGAAGATTTGGAGCTGCAAATTGATTTCCCTCTTGACTACTGCTGTGAGGACTGAGGACGTGCAGAGGCTACAATCTCTTAAAGGTAAAAGTGGAATTAATTCATTCCATTGAGGATATGGGTGTAAAATGGCAGTCACGTTTTTCAAATGTCTTTTTTTCCCAAACATGCTTTTTCAAAAAGATCCAAAAAAGACATCAAAAAGTATGTTGCCAAACAGACCCTAAATTCATAAAAGAAAAGAAAAAGACAATTTTGATTGAAAGGAAGAAAAAAAAATAAAGGTATGTGTTTAATCTAAACAATAAGTTATAGGTTAATATGATCAAATGTTATAATTAAATCTCAATAAATTAATGATCTAAATTTTGATGAGATCCGATCCCATCAAATTAACTGATGGGACTATAAAAGTCTCCGGTGTTCAAAACAAATTTGGTCTTTTTTTTTTGCTTCCAATAACTTTCCTATTAAGAGGACAATTAATAATATTTAAAAAACATTGCATATTTATATTATAACAACAAAGTAGATTCCAAAAATTAAGGATTATTATTATTATTATTATTATTATTATTATTATTTTCTTCCTAAATCTAATCTTACTAATCAATATCCTCTCCCAAACCCCTGAATTCTGAAATCGCGAATCCTTAGAAAAGTTTCTTTAAATTTTTTCATTTTCAACCCAAAAAAATGGCTTCAAGAAGACGCATGCTTCTCAAGGCCATAATCCTCGGCGATACTGGGTATGTTCGTATCAAGGAATCTTGATTTATTCATGGGTTTTATGTGAAATCACATGATTCTTGTTTGTCTGCGTGTTTGATTTGCTTAAATTGGAGGAATTTGATGTGTAAGGGATAAGAAAGTTAACATCTTTGGTCGTGTTGAAGTTGAATTTGATTCATAACTTCTAATAAAGATTGTGGGTTTTGATTTTTATGTCGATTCAATTTTCTTTTCAGTTTTGTAGTAGGAGTTTATCTTTGTGGTGACTAGACGAAAATTGGTGATGAATTAGATTTGTTCTTTGCATTATATTGTGAATTTATAGGAGAACTGGATTATGTTTATAGGATGAATCTCTATGGTTTTTCTTGCCGTGTGCCTAGTTACTGCTATTAGATGAAAATTGGGAAAACCGAGTTTCGCAGAGAGTGCATACTTAGGGCATGGTAATGGGATGTTATTAGCTTGTTTTCGACGATCATTGAAGTAATTGAATGAGGGAGTGTTTTTTGATCCATGGAAAACTGATGTTTTTAGCTATAGTTATGACCATTTGAATAGAAATGAGGTATTGTGTTATTGGTTATTGTTTGATCGTTGCTCTAATAATTGCAGGCTGGTCTTAGTTTGTTATCCTTTGGATGTTATGGTTTTCGGTTATATTATAGGTCTATGCTTGGTCACGATTGAATTTATGCAATTTCTTGTGTTATTTGCAGCGTTGGGAAGACATCTTTAATGAATCAGTATCGTTTGAATTTTATTGGTTCCCATTATTCTGATTTTTTGACTTGCATTTAGTATATTCCTATATTTCTGGAGGTTCTTGAGTTATGTGAATGACCCCTTGACTCTGTAAAGATATGTGAACCAAAAGTTCAGTAATCAGTATAAAGCAACAATTGGAGCTGATTTCCTGACAAAGGAGATCGACTTTGAAGATAGGCTTTTCACATTGCAGGTAAGCTTTATCTCCGTGCATGTGGCTTGAGAATGCTGCACGAGTCCATCTATGAATGTGAAGTTGGAAAAGATTCCACTTCCTAACTTTAGTTAGATGAATCAATTTTTCCTTTTTTTTTCCTCTTTCTTTTTGTGATCTAAGTTTCTGATCTTACGAGGATAAAGTTGGTTGAGCTGTCTTTATAGACTTAATTCACTAGAAAAATTGCCATGCGGTCAGACCTGTCTTTTGCTTTAATGAGTAAGATTTTTCTAATATCTGAACTTCATACTGAAGGTCATCTTGAGCTGCCAATCTACAGCCCTTTCCTGAGATTATATACACCCCTTTCTTGACATACGGTTATACCATAGCACAGATTGGATCCTGTAATTTTTTTCACTCCTGTTTGCCATGTACTTAAGCTCAGATAAAGCAACTTTCTGAATGGAAACTCATTTGCAAAATGTTACTCTGATATCTTGTGAACTGTAACTTGATTGTCTTATGAATTCCAATTTGTAATGTGAAGTCAGTAGAATCCATCTGGAAAAATAGTTCTAGTGCTCTTTATCCTCAAATAAAGGCCCATCAAATTAGACCCTGAGGTTCACTGCAATCTTTTTGGTCAGTGATTAATTCGTTTTCACATATTGAGTTTAACTATCAAAAATTGTGAAGTTCGCAGGTCTACTAGTGGTTAAGATGAGATTATTTGTAGTTTTCTGATGGATCTCATCACTTTTCTTCTTTAAGTTTAGAGGCCAAAACCTATTTTTGTCCTTTTGTCAGATATGGGATACAGCTGGGCAGGAACGATTTCAAAGTCTTGGTGTTGCCTCTTACAGTGGTGCTGACTGTTGTGTTCTTGTATATGATGTGAATGTCATGAAATCATTTGATAATCTTAACCATTGGCGAGAGGAATTCCTCATTCAGGTGAATCTTGGCCCTCTCTACTAATCATATTTTCCTTTATGGATCTATTGAATTTATCATAACTTTATAAGATATATCCAGGCCAGCCCCTCTGATCCAGAGAACTTCCCATTTGTTGTGTTGGGAAACAAGATTGATATTGATAGTGGTAACAGTAGAGTGGTGAGCAACCTTTTCATCACCTCTGTTTATTTACTCGTTACATAATGAGCATATCTCTTGTTTTGGTGCAGACCACTTTGCAACACACTAATATTTCTGCATATTCTTATGGTGAAACATCTTTTCACGTGATATTTTACTTGAACTCTTCTTTTACCCCTCAACATGCCCATAGAAAGTGTGCAATTCAACATTTGATTGTTGTTAGTTATCATCTTACCAAGCTTGCTTGAATCGTAAGTTGTGTGAGATGTGCTTATCATCTTATTTATTCATACACAGTCCAAATATTATATGATGAGACAAGTGAGAAATGTTTTGCTCAGTTTTCTGCAGTGTTTACCCGCAAGAACTATAATTTTCTCTCTCTTTTTTTTTTCATGATACTGGCTGCCTTCTATTTGAACTCTAATCTAACCCTACTTGAGCTCTATTCAAGATCCTTACCATAATGTCCTCAAATTTATGCATAAAGCACCATCATCTTTAATTTTTTCATAGATAGGATCCCCTCCATAGACCTGGTTTTTTTCTCAATTGATTTGTCTTATCTTCATTTTATGGTTAATAATTTTTCTTTCAGGTATCTGAGAAAAAAGCAAAGGCATGGTGTGCATCTAAGGGAAATATTCCCTACTTTGAAACTTCTGCAAAAGAAGGTTTCAATGTGGAGGCTGCTTTCCAATGCATAGCAAAAAATGCTCTCAAAAATGAACCAGAGGAAGAACTGTGAGTACTCTTACTCAGCATAAATGGGCATTGCATATCTTATTAGTTTCACTTCTTTACCTTAGTGGTACAAAATCATCACTTGTCCCTGTGACTGGGTCATCGATCCTCTTCTCCCCTACCGCCCTAACATTGGAGCATAAAAAGAAGAGTGCAATTACTGAATACAGGTGTTGTTAATGTAGAAGTAGAAACCTTAGCATGTAAAATGAAGCAACTTATATTTTGTCTTATTTATTGTTTAAACTAGGAAACCTAGGAAGAATGTTCCACCTTCAACATCCTACTTTTCACCAATATCAATCTGATTGCAGTGGGTTTCTTGCTGTTCTTGCAGTACTTAACTAAAATACATCCATAGGATCATTATCAAAAAGTTGTATTTCTTTGTGAATCTCATAGCAAATACCTCCAATGGATAAGTAGCCATAGTGTAGGGTGGGCATGGTCCTGAAACAACAGTCTTGATCTTTAAGCTTTGGTTCTTTGAGATATATTTTGCTTACCTTTTGGTTCCCATAAGAGTATCTGAACTTAAAGAGCCCCAGTGAATTAATATCACACTGAAAACTTATTAAAAACAATAGATACTATAAAACATAGGGACACACAAGCAGTATAGATAAAACAGATGAATCAAAGTGAATTGTGCTCACCATTGGCAACTGAAATCTTTTATTTCAGGACTAGAGGTTTTTCGTACTCCTCTTTATTAATTATTGTTCTCAATTGTGGAGCTTGCACGAAAATTAAGCTCTGTTAGGAAAAGAAATTAGGAGTCTCAAAACAGAAAGAGAAAATTAGACCTTGTCATGTTTACAAAGAGTTCCCATAGGGAACTGGCACCATCTTATTAAGAATGTTGTGAAAAGTTCTAATGCATGTTTATCCCTATTGAACCTAAAGTCTTTAGTGTTATGGGATGCTCTTTGTATAGTTATGCTAAGTCATCAACTGCGTGTTCTTGATAACTACAACTACGTGTGCTTAATATAGGAGACTATATTTATTTCAAGCCTCATTGCAACTCTATTTGCACTAGATGTTGCTGCATCACTGCCTATGTTCAGATAACTATTTATGTACTGTGAAAATTGATGGTGATGTGCAAGGAAGCGCTGGATTACAATACCATGTGCACATAGAAGTGTGAAGAATTAGGAAACAGGCTTTGGAAATGAATACATAAAGATGCTTCAAATAGTGTTCTCCTGGTTTGGGCGAATCACTTTTTTGGAGATTTATTGATGTTTTTATAATTAAGATTTATTGATATGTTTAGATACAATCTAAGAAAAAAAATGAGCATCACTTAGTCCTTAAGCATAACTCAGGACCTTGCAAGCTCACTAAGCTAATAGCAGAGCAAGGCATGATGTGAACTTGTAGATGACTCATCAGGTTTTTCACTTTGGAAGACTAAAAAAAAAACTTATCCTGTCATGAATTGTCATTGAATGATTAGCTGTGCACTTATTGCCAATTGATAAGACTGATGGAATCCATTTTCTGTCTTCTTTTGCATGAACAAAGTCTTATACATGAAGACTAGTCTGATTCCAAGCTTCTTAGATCAATAGAGTATCACAAGTGTGATCTTGCAACTCTACTTGAAACAACAAAATGGCAGGTACACAGCAAATGTCATCAGAAGACTTTTGGTGTTCTTTATTCAATTAGTTTTATCTGATTTTTAGTCTTAATCAACTAGAAGATTTTGAAAGAGCCGTTAACTCATCAACTGCAGTACATGAATCTCAAACAAGAGCAGATGTAATTTTGAGGCATAAGCAGTTTGTAAGTGCCATTAGAGAACAAGTATCTAATTTGGAGAAAAACTTAGAAGAAACTTCTTTAAGATATTCCTTGAAGAACTCTGACTGGATTAATTTAAATGAGAAAGACAGAGATGGTCTTGCAATGTTTCTTTCTGGGGAAAATGCTTCTGAGCCGTCTAAGAAAAGCAGTAGCATCAATGGAAATATTTTGACAAGATTTTTAGATCCTTCCTCAGCTACTTCTACTCATAATGAGATTGTTGATGATAGTAGCAGAGTAATAGATAAATTAAAGACAAATGGCAGTTTAAATATGGATCATGATTTTGCTTTGAGGTACAATAACTTCAGGAATGATGCTTCGACTTCCCATTTCCCTGCAATATCAGGCTGTGGACAAGATTCTCTTCAAAATATGTATTGTGATGGATGTGGAGAAGGTGGAAGTTGGGATATGGAAGCTGGTGAAGCAAAAAGTAAGAATTTCTTCCCAAAGAGCCAATTAAGGGGATATCACATTACAAGGAACTTCCTTCAATTCCACAACAAGATAACTCCTACAATGAGGAATAAAGTATATAGGAACTACACAAAGAGGATGAAAGATGGAGAGCAAACGCATTCCCCACCATATGTTGACAGCTTTCATGCTTCACAAGTACTTCTAAATACTGGCATCAAACTTCCATGTTCAGTGGTTCTTTTTGGCTTGTAAAACCAAAAATATATTCCCCCCTTCAAATAGCCCTTTCTTACTTTTGTTGATTATGTGAATCTTTTTTGGTTACCGGTAAATTGGAGGAATTGGATTAATTAATCTGTTGTGTCTTTGTTAATGCATTAGCTATTAGATCTTCAGAAGAAGCCGTTACTGGCTTCCTGTGACTGCCAAAGGCCAAAAAGGAAAAATGTTTTCCTTTTAATGTACAGTCGATACTTCACAAGAAACTGCCGAGAATTTATTATTCTGGACAACAGGATCTCAGATGTGGGTACAAAGTGTTGATTAGCAAAACATGCAACAGCAGAAAAAGTGAGGATCATAGTGGGAGGAATATTGAAGATTCTTATTATGCGTAAGTTTATTTTGGAAAAGCTGCCTAAGTAGGGATGTTATCTTGTTGTCTTGGCTGGCTTGAATTCTTCATGGATACTTCCATCTCTTTTCATCCTCTATTAAACTCGGTACTGAAAATCATATGGACATCGTACCTTCTTATCATGTCAATGAATATTGAATTATGACCACTATCACACGTCAAAATTAAAAAGAAGAAGAGGTTATAGACATAGATGCAGGTAAGGTTACTTGTTAAAGTAAAACATCAAAAATCTTAATGTCTGAGAAAGAGAAAGTGAACCTACATTCTACTTCCCAATGTTCAGTTGAGTTTTCTTCCAGCATTTCATAAGTTGAAGCACCATTGTAACTGAAGCAATCGATGCTTGAAAATTCTGAAAATTGATGCAGCAACTTTTCTGGCATTTTCATTTTACTTTGCCTCTTCTGTAAAGTTTGATTATCTTAAATTTATTGATTGATTGATTCAATCTTGAACTCTTGCACCCATAAAAAATGCCATTTGAGATCAATGCTTTTTATTTGCTGTGTGTTTTCGAGATGTTTTTCACTGTAGAATCTTTCTGATCTACAAGGTGCAAAATGGCCTTTTAAACTGATAATTTTTTTTAAGGAAAAACTATTAATTTTGCCGTTTAAACGTTCTACAAATCTCTTGTTTCCACTCCACCTAACAACAAGAGAGAGAGGAGCAAAGCACAGCAGTGTTACTTCAAACATGAATTCCACCAGCTTCAAGTACCCATTCTTCGTTCTTCAATTTTGGTGGGTTGAACCCTACACTTAATATTTTATTGATTCATTTAGGGTTCTCATGGTGTCTTAAAACTTTGTAAACTTCACCTGAAATTCAACATGCACCAGTTGATTACGGTGTTGGGTTTTCTGTTCTTGCCTTAATCATGATGTCTTACTTGTCTCTAATGTTTATGATTCATGAAACCCTAGTTGCTGCTGATATTGATATTAAAATGCCCTCTTGATTGTTACATGATTGTCTAAAATTCAGTGGCAGATCGGATCCTACATTATCCTCTAGGTCACACGCTGTAAAATTTTAATTTCGAGGTTGGGGGAGTGTGTAAAAATTATCCCTTTTGCTAGGTCATTGGTGTTCTGTTTGCTATGCATCATTTGCGGTCCAGAGTGAATCTAGCTGTTATCATATGATAGAGGCTTGAGCTTATAATGATTTGAATAGGGCCAGCTGGTGTGTAAAAGATTATATTTGTTGCTAATTCATTTAGGGAATGTACTGTGAAGATTTTAGTAAGTTCCTATTTTACTTGTTTGCTGATTAATGAGCCAACAGATGCTATTTTTGAATATCAGCACAAAAGACATGAAGAAGCATGATTTGAATTTTGTCAACTGTGCATGTTGAAGTTCATTCTTTGAGTACGGGGAAGTAGAATAGTTTGGTCGTGGGCTTGATAGGGTCACAGAAAGGAATGTTCCACCCTCCTATTGGTTGCATGATGTTGAATTATTTAATTGTTATTAAGATCATCCTTTTACTTGCAGATTTTTGTCTTTTGCTTGGTTTTTCATAATCTTTTTGTTAATTTGAATAAATGATTTCTCTGTTTAAGAGAGAGGCATCAATAAACGTCTTATGCAGAAAAATGCAGAGTGGTAATCCAATAGGAGAAGCACACTCATTTCAAGTCCGTAAATTGGAGTTATCCGACAAAGGCAAAGGTTTCATAGAGCTCTTGCAACAACTGTCTGTTTGTGATTCTGTATCTGATAAGGAATTTGAATCTCGATTCCAGGAGCTAAATGCTCTTGGTGAAGACCATGTCATTTGCGTGATTGAAGATGGCTGCCATGGTAAGATTGTTGCCACTGGCAGTGTATTTATTGAGAGGAAGTTCTTGAGGAATTGTGGTAAGGTTGGGCACATTGAAGATGTTGTGGTGGACCGTGGTGTTAGAGGAATGCAATTAGGTAAAAAGATAATTGAGTTTCTCACTGATCATGCTCACTCAGTGGGATGCTATAAAGTGATTTTGGATTGCAATGTGGAGAATCGAGCATTCTATGAGAAGTGTGGCTTCAAGCAAAAGGAAATTCAGATGGTTAGGTATTTCATCTAAAAATTTCATTCTTTTGTTAACAATATACATAGGAAGGCAGTATGCGGCTATTTATTATTGACCTTTCATTTCAAGGCATACCGTAAAATTTTGAGCAAGAGCATTTGCTATATAGGAACAAAATGTTTGATGTTTTTGCTCGAACTCTGTAATCTCTGAAAAGCTTTTATATCATTTCCAATCTTTGTAAGTCCTAGGTGTATCCTTTTTCTCTTGAAATTTAAGGAAATTTGCCTACAAATTTCTTTGCATTTTTATGTTGTAACTTGTACTGATCCCATGCTTTGGAATTGTACATTGTGAGAACTGAGAGATTCCTCTTTTGGATTTGCAGCCGAGTGAAATTTTGATTGCAATAATGTCAAGTAGCAAAAAAAATGTCCATAGTTCTCTCATTTCTATTCTCATTGCTTGAAGAGAACGGAGATGTTGCATAATCACACAAGGATAGTTATGAAGTTTTTTACCATTCCATTCTAGATCTTATTAGTCAAACATTATAGGCAAGCTAGGAGGTTCCATTATGTTATGTATGGTGATTATTTACTATAAATCTTATTCTTCGCCTTTGTACTATCTGTACTTGAAAATATATGATTGGCAGAGACATTGAAGGAAAAGAGTGAATGGGGCAAAGAAAACTCCCTCTTTTTCTCTCTTTTTGTCGTTGCTAAGACTATCTTGAATTTCTGGCAAAAGAGACATGATTGAGGTGGTAATGTGTTTAGTCGGAGTTTAATACAGAGAACAATTGAGACTTATTGTTAGGGTTGCTGCCCTTGGTGCTGAAATTGTAATTATGTTATGAAAAAGGAAAACAAGACAATGCTATTACCAAATTTTCCAGATGTAAAATGCAAGGTTCTCCATTTGATTGGGCTGGTAGTATGCCCATGTACTTTTGTGTGTAGTGCATGGCAGGTGTAACCATGCACTGACGGTTGTTTACAATCTTACATCTTGAAGGACAATTTAGCTACTAGAATAGTCACGATGTGATTCATTCTTGCTTTCTAATTGGTTTTGTTTTCTTCATGGTCACTGCTGAGGTCTGATTTCTTTTAATATCATGCTTTCTGCTATCATCTATTAACGTCTGCTTTGTTATTATTGTCATACAGTTTTACTGGTGTCATGCATTGCCTGAGAATTTTTTTTCTCAATTATTTCCGATGGATCTTTGAAATGTAAATGAAAGCCGACGGCAATCCATCCAGTTTGATCATTATTATTCTTAAGATTTCTTCGCCATCCACAACATATGTATTCATTTGCAGTACAAGTATCCTGTAATTATGTGTGCTCTGGGTTTTCCTCCTAGCAATGCAATTTGGGATGGCGTATGAATTTATTCAAGCACGTAATTTTTTTTTTTTTTATTGTTCGTTCATAGCAGCTCTGTGTAAATTGCTTGCACTAGTAAACTGCCTCGTTATCGTTGTCCCATAGTTAATACATTATCCTCGTCGAACTTTTCGTAATATCTTTACGTAAACTTAGATGAATTCACGGACCCTAGTGCTTTGGTGGTAAGGCTAGTATCACTGCAGCTCGACCTCCAAAAATTGGCTTCCCTGATTGGCTGTTCGGTTCCTTGCTCTGTATTCAAATATCAATACAGAGGAACCAAGTTTTCATGTTCTTCCCACTTAATATTTTGCTTCAATTTAGACATCTCTAGTGTCTGGCCAGAGTCCAGTCAGGGTCCTAACCACCACTTCATTTATTTTTTTAATTAATAAAAAAACTATTTTTTTTTTAATTTAAAATAAAACTTAAAATATAAATTGGATTTAAGAATATACTACTGTTAAACCTTTTTCTATTTAAAACTGTCAAACCCTTTTCCATTTAAAACTGTTAAGGATGTGCAATTGTATATACACAAGCATGTTCTCTTTGATTTGTAGTAATATGAGACTATAGCAATATGATGGCTCTGTGCGATTGTTCCAGCGTCGGGTGATCGCATGATACCACTGAAAGTAATCATCAGATGTCCCAGCAGGCAAATCCAGCTCAGCACGCCGAGCATCTCGGTTTTGCCTGCTGGAACATTTGATGATTACTTCCAGTGGTATCATACGATCACCCGACGCTGGATCGATCGCATGGGAGCTATCATACGATACATGGTAAGATCACTGTCTCTGTAAGCTTTATATGGACTTATACTGACTTAGCAGCTATTCACCGATATACTTTTTTGCTATTACTCGTAGACTGATTTTATTTATAGCATTCTAGACATGCCTCTAGAGCTTACTCTATCAACTGCATGAGATGTCTGTCGTGTAGTGAAAGAGTTTATGGGGTTGAATTTTAATGATCCAATGTCACCAGCTCCACCATCAGTAGCAGCTCAGGGTGATCTACAGTCTCATACCGTACAGAGACAACATCCTCCTAGAGAGAGGCATGGTCAGGGACGAGGCCGGGGCCGGGGACGAGCTCGAGCACTAGGTATACAGATCAGAGATGAGCCTGAGCCGTTCGATATACCTTCACTTGATGAGGCTGGTCCTTCCTAGCTCATTCATGATGAGGCTGGCCCGTCATCGACATCTTACGATATGGGGGATACCCTCATGCCAGACCTGTTGTACACTGAGTTCCATACCCCCCTGACTCCACAGAAGAGGCAACCATCGCCATCACATGATATGGGGGAGGGCCTCACACAGGTCGAGCCAGACCTTGTTCCATTCCATCAGTACAGTGCTGCTACTGGAGATGAGGATGCCATAGTTACAGAGATTGTTCCATCGACACGGCATCCTCATCTGCGTACCCTGTTACCCAGGACGTACGTGAGGCAGGGTAGAGGCCGAGGACGAGGGGGCGGGACACACAGCAACAGTAGTAGTAGAGGATAGATTTTTTTTATTTTGATTGTTGCATATAGCTTCTTACTTTTTTGTATTATTCTTGTATGTAGATTGTACTCCTTTTCTCTTGTACATTTTAAGAGAACAATCGATCAACATTTCATTTCATATTATGTGTTACGAGTCTACAAGTTTCCATATTTTGATTGTACTGTGCTGAGAAAGAATCACAATACTGCTGCGATAGAATCACAATACTGCTGCGATTGGATGATTGGGATTAGGATTGAGAATATGTGTTTAGGCGGATTAGTATTATAGCTGTGCTGTATTTGGATTGGGTTTGGGAATACTACAGTTTCTTTGTCCTTTAGCCACGATGGATCATTGTTAATGGCTTGTATAGCTGTTTATATTTCTACTTGACAAGTTTTATATGTAATTTTTTTTGTTTCTCAAGTAATAAAGTGATGTTTGCGGAGGTAGAGCTTGAACTTGTCTCTTCAAGAGACGAGGTCACATATGCCTGACGTCGTCTTTGAAGAGACGAGGTCACATATGCCTGACCTCGTCTTTGAAGAGACGAGGTCACATGCGCTGCAACCTCATCTCTTCGAGAGACGAGATCCTTCTGAGAATGAGACCTCGTCTCTTGAAGAGACGAGATCAGGCACTTATAACCTCGTCTCTTGAAGAGACAAGACCATGTTACCTAAAATCGAGGATAATTTCTTTCCGACAACATTTTCATAATTTATTTTAAAAATAATAATATTTTATTCCTTTTTCCAAGTCTAAATTGTAAAAAAAAAATTCAACTTTTCTTTACTTTTATCTGAATTTTTTTTTATCTTTATTTCTTACATTTATAATAAATAATACAGACTTATTTTGTTTTAGGCAGTAAAATGATGAGCTATTTTAAATCATTTATTTCTTTTGGACTTTACAGTTAACCCTTTTCATTAATCTGAATATTATGAAACAGATAAGCTTACAAGCAGAATGCTACTTAACAGAATCGGGAGGCAATTGAAAACTCATCAGGCTTTCATAATCACATTAAGAACCTCCTTTAAAAAATAACAATAATTAAATAAAAAGATAAAGCTGATTTCAGTATATATGTCAAATGTACATTTCCTGTCAGCTGCACAAATTAATCTTATGGGAACCCTAAAGGAATCGGGGACCTAATAAAATAGTTACAAAATGCCCCAGAGCCAATGGAGGAGTGTAAGGCAACTGCTAGGTCGAAGGACCGGAGAAAAACCAATTTCAAATTTACATCCAACCATTGATTCACAAAACCAATGTTAAACAAGGGTGTTCTGGCGGGAATACTAGAGAAGCATCTATGGCAGCCTGGGCTCTTCCTCTCGTTTGCCCATCATCACGGTTCTCGCTTCATCCAACCCCTGGCCTCATATCTTAGAATTTACGAGTGATGTAAACCCTGGGATTCTCTCAATCTGACTTTTCGAGCTCTCTGAACCTCCTGTCCCAATCATCAGCATCATAATCTTGCTCAAAAAGGTCCTTGTCAGTGCTATAGATTATTTTGTCTTGCCCAATTACGGTTTTCTGTGCCATGTCCCGAGCGCTTAAGAGCTGAACAAAGTAAAATTTAAGAAGATCAATGACATATGATGAACTATTTCAGGATTTCGAGTAATGTCTTCTTTTACACCTGGAATGCTTCCCAATTTCAATTAGATTGAAGGATCATACGTGAAAGGTTTCCAAAAAAAAGGTTTCACTGCTATATGGAATCAGCAGCGTTAATTATTTTTTTATTCTGTAACCAAGAACAAATTTAAGCCTGCTTTTTGAAGTAATATGGAAGCCAAATTGTTACTGCACTGTTGCTTAGAATATATAAGCATGTGGAAATGCACAATATGGAGAAATTGTCAGATGAAAATGAGAATAAGACAAGGACGTTTATGGTTCACCATGCAGCTGGTCACATTTAACAATAGAAACAAAAATAACAAAAGCAAATAAACATGCAAGAAATTTGTTTGCGGTTATATGGAGATAACTTTGAAATGAAATAGATGCAAAATTGGGCTACCTTCCGTCTTAATGATATATCAGGTGCTTCGAGTGCTTTAGCAAACTGTAGCCTGGCCCTGTTCCTTTGTTCTATCTCATAGTTCTGTTTACGAATGAGGAACCATCGTATCAAGGGAATTGCAAAGAAGGAGCCTGCATATATCTGCAGTCATACATAACACATCAGAAAATGCTTTTATTGCAAAGACAGATTACAGTGTCTATAAGAAAGTAACAGGCCTCAATTATGGAATTGCATGGTCTCATACCTATGAACAGGAAAAAAAAGTCAACAAGGTAAGCCAATCCATGTCGATAAAAGGAATGTTTTTGCAAGTGAAAATGTATGTACGTCATAAAGAATCAACAGAAATTTCACGAGAGAAAATTTCCCTTTTAGGGCATATCTTTTTTGTGGAACACTTTTTATTATGTTGTAATATAATCATTATCAAATATTGCTGTAGTAATCTCATGAAGTTGCAATCACCATCCAGTAGCTTTTAATGGTAAGTGTGTGTGAAAGGCAATTGCACTTGTTGGTTGTTGGTGCTAATGACTAACCACCAAAGAAAATCCTTGGGGAAAATGATCTCCTCTTTTTAGAACAGAAACCATTTTTCCTATTTTCCATTGACATATTCCCTAATTGTTATCATCACCAACATTTTTTGGCATCAACCTTCAACTTCCACCACCATCTATGCTAAGAGCCAATGATCACTTTAGTTTAGTTAGACTGCTAGATATAATATTTTTGCAGGTTCCACTCCAGGAACGGTGGCTTCCAGTTCCCCCCTTGATTGGCAGTTCTGGGGTGGTCCTAGCCATTATTAATGTCAGCTTCTTCTTTTATATTTCTAAGAAACATTGGTGTTCTGGTTCCACATGAGCAAGTCTACAGCCAATGTAGTGATACAGCTATCTTTAAGCTTAACCAAAGTATAGATCACTTCAGAACATCTGCTATGCAACACAATGCAATGTACAGAGAACAATTACATACAATTTGATCTCAAAAATGTCCTAATTGAAATACCATACCAATATAAATAACATGCATACAGAAAATATATGGCTTGATGGCATATCTTAGTTAAAAATCCAACACGTAGCATGAAGTGCTTGTGTCAAAGGAGAGAACAGGTCTATCAACATAGGAAAAATTAGCCAGAAGAAATCCCCACTATTTGTGACAGTGGAATGATATAAATACCTGAAGCAAGGGGAATATGTCTGCAACAAACTTAATAAATCCACTGGGCATAAGCGAATAGTCCCTTGAAAGAAAAAGAAACAAATAAGAGTTATAATAGGTAGAGAGGGAGGAGACAGAATTTACATCAACAAGCCATTCAAAACATCTTACTTTAGCATTGTCCCAAGAATTATAACACCAAATAGATTAAGCCCTCCCAACCCAACAACCATTGCCCTCTCCGAAGCACCAGTTTTGCTGCAAAAGTCAAAATTTACCACATTAGAAGACTTTCAAAACAACTCTTGTAATGGTGCTTAATCTGCTCTTTTTAAAATACTACCTGAACTGCCATTTATTCTCCTCAAAGAATTTCTCAACTCCTCCAACCCAATCTGCCCATCTCCTTCCTACATACTCTTTCTTTCGATTCCACTGAGTGGATGCCGTCCGTTGAAGAGATGGAAAGCGGTACAAGATATTTCCCTACAAGCAACCCTTTTAGCATGTATGAAGACAATATCTTAGAGACCACCACTCTAAACCAACGATGTCATATAATACATAACAAAAACCACTTGCAAGGCCTTACAATATCTAACTGCTCTAATTGGGTCAAATTAACATAATATCACCATCTGATCAATTGTATTTGTCAATGAGCTTTCTTAGACATTTGAAGAACTGACAGATGCTGGCAGTCTCATAGAAAAGTAAATGATGCTAATGGTAGTGATTGAATATCATCTTATGGTGATAACTGAAAAGGTATTGTAGATTTTGTTGACATCAAACGCTCAGATTGTGAAAGTGGAATGTCTTGCAAACAATAATGATTTAAAGATCTGTTCTTTACAATTGTAATGCAGGTATCCAGTTGCAAGAATTTGTATATTCAATAAATATAAAAAAATCATGCATAAGAAGCTGAAGATTAAATGCCAGATGAATTCTTCTTCACCATTCCTTTTAAATGAACAAAAATGACATCCTTGCTAGTCCATAAAAGCTGCATAATAAACAGAGGAGAAATTATGTAAATTGTTTCGACTTACCTCTTCATCTATCTCTGGCTGGCCGTCAAACCTTAATAGGACAGGAAGAATGTAAGATTCATCATCCTGAAAGAAAAGGTGAGATTGCCAGGTTAACAATGAAAGAATCTGCATATGTTTCTTGGAAGAAAATTGATGAATAGCCAAGAGGTCTTTCTAATATCAATAAAGCCAGAGATCACTAGCAATAATCGTGTGAAAAATGCATTTATAACTCCAGAAGCATTTACAGCATATTAATCATCTCATGGACAACAAAATTTGACCTCTGAACATAGCTAGTAGGTAATTTCAAACTTCTCCATTCATCTCAGGCAGACGATGAACTGTTGAATTAAGGGATATTTCACAAGTGAGTTTCAAGAGATGTTATGGGCACAGCTACAAGACTTAAGTACAGGCAGAGTATGTAAAGAAAGGACTGGGGGGCTCATAAAAAAGAACCCTCCTATTTCTAGTTCTGAGCTCTTGGTAGAGAAAACCCTCTAATCCCGTAGCTAACTACTAAAAATAATACTAACGACAATTTTTCTGCTTATTTGTTTCAATAATGGGATCCCCTTTTTATACAAGCATCCCAACTTTTAGTTAAACAAAAGATAAATCTAACAACATCTCCAAATAGGGGAATATATCAGAATAGATAACATATAAATAATTATATAATTTCTTCACATGGATTTCCTTAACCAAAGATTAATCAAAAAATAAAACAGAAAATTATGAGAGAGAAATATACAGAACGAGATCTGAAAATCAAAAACTCTTTTCTTAACCAGTTGCTTTGGCATACCATATCTTCCTTTCTTTCTACATCAAGATATGGAGCAAGTTCTTCCGCGGTTACAACACCACCATTTGATGCTATGTACTGACCAATCTGCATCAATGACCACCAAGATACAAACAATCAGAAAGTCCCTGTTGACAATTTATTGTTCATTCATGCTTACCATTACATTAAGCAGAAACGCTTTAACCATTGATCAATGAGATATCATTAGTTTTGTTTGAATGATAAAGTTTCTTTATGTAACTAAATTCAGGAAGAGGAGAGGACCGACACAATAATACAATTCCCTTTCAATATGAGAGTTTTCTCACAGGAGAGAAAGATCCAAATGAACACCGCATCTCTACAGAACTGAGCCCTACACTCCAACCTTACTTCAGACCAACTACAGAAAAGACACTGATTCCTCCGGTCATTATAAGATCAATTTGAAGGCATGGCCTTCAACCTGCTTTCCACCATCATGGGATGAAATGCATGCCACATATCACACTCTCAGTAACCTTTTCCATTTTTTTGCAACTTTGATCCTTTATGCAGCCCAGCTATCTCAATTTCAACATTCCAGTTATGATGATTTATACTATCTGTCCTTTGAAACTATAAGACAGGTCCAACTCATACTTCCATGAAAAAAAGAAAAGGCTGACTGGAAAACCACAAAAGGTCTCAAAACAATGCACCTACGAAATGTATTTAAGCTTCCATTTCCTCAATAATGTAACTTGGTGGGTGGTGGTGGCAGAATAAGTGATTTTAAAGAGGAAGTTGCTTGATTTCTGTTCTATTATTAAACGAAATAGAAGTTGAAAGAACATAAACCAGAATTTGAATTGAAAAATATGTTCAAGGTCATGCAACATCTGGTGGAGCACTAAAATATGGTGGCTCTTCTATTTTTAGAATGATTCCCCCAGGATAAGGATTCAGAATGAAGCCCTTTAAGTCAGGAAAATATGCCCTCCCATTGCACCTCTTCATTAATATGTCCTACATAATATAATTGATAGAAATATCCTCTCATATGGTCTCTTCTTCCAAAGCTAAATTGTTAACAGGTACTTACTTTACCCATTCAGCAAAATCCCCTTGTAAGAAGAATTACTTGGTATCATATAGGAGAGGCAAGACAGCCTATTTGCAATATGCAAGAGCAGGCTGCATACATATGCATTCTCCCTAAACTCACTAGCCGGCAAACACAGGCAAGTCCCATTCATTATTATTATTGTTATTATTTTCCTTCTTTTGAGGAGGCCAGCCTACAGTAAATAAATTAGCTTAAATGAAACAGGTATGAATCCATTTCAGTCGGAAGCATAAAAAATCACACTTTGCAGGGGAATCTACATTGAGGTGAGTTGGCTTAATATTATAGCTACAAAGCTGCTTCCATTTGTAGTCTATATCAATCACAATCTATTTAGTATATTATCATAACCTACAATGTCTAATTATCTATTCCCAACATATCTATTAACTTATTAGGCAGCTAACCAGGCCAAGTAAAACACCTAAGAAAAAATGTCTGTCTTATTTGACAATGTATGCAAGCAACAGACCCATAAATTCAGTGCTCAGATATTACCAACTTCCACCTTTCCTCTTCAATTCCTTGATTAGGATTACCATCCCCAAAAACGAAGGAAAAAACCTGCAGAAAGAAAATTACTTCATTTTCAATCATCCAAAATATGAGACTATCGTAATAACCCTTTGACACTTCACATAAAAACAAGAATGGTTTTGACATACAGATTCAATGAAGTTCATCTTATCATCATCTGCTTGTACTCTTCTCCGCCTATAGTAATAAGGGTCCCAATACCTTTCATGAAGCAAAGAGAAAGCTGTTATTTTGAAGTTTCTTTCAACACAATACTCTTCTCGCTCAGAGAACCAGAGAAACTTTGCATCCCAAAAAGACAGCTATGTCTAGGTGACAGCTTTTTCTGTCCAGAAGCACCACCACCAACAACAACAACAACAAATAATAAATAAATAAATAAAAACCTTCATATATACTCCATCCAGAATTTAAAAGAGTGTTGTGTGCACAAGTGAAAAAATCAAATAAGTCCAGTATATCAGGACGAATTTCTTTTTGGGTGACCCTTCATAAGGCAATAGGAGGAGACGTAACTGATAGTTAGAACTTAAAATGGCACTATCATGTTTGAAAAGATGATATTTCAGGTTTCAGACATGGAAGCCAAGAATAAATGCCAAAAGATGCAGCATACCAAAATAGATCAGTGGGACTGAAATAAAACATAAATCCTGAATCATAAGATCGACCTCCACGTCTCCCCCGGTTGTCTTCATCACTGTAGGCAAAAGCTCAAAGTCATGGATGTGCTATGATAATTTACAAGTACTTTTCATGTTAAGACCAACTGAAAGAATGAAAAATAAAAAATAAAAAAAGAGTTATGCAATTTGCTATGTATACCTTCTGCTAGACATGATGGCCACAATTGCAGTAAATACAAGTAGGATTGAAGCAATGAGCGCTGTCCCAAAGGAAACCCTTACTAAATATTCAACTGCAGCCTGTCATGACCCAAGCACAAACTTGAGTGACACTGTAATGTTCTGTGCAACAGTTCTTTAACAAGAAAACAATTATGACTAATACCTTTGTTTTATCAAGCCAAGGCTCAATTTTTGTCTTCAATGACTTGGCTGCGAGTTTAGCTCGATAATCCTTTGGAAAGACGTACAAAACATCACCTTCATCTGAAACCTGTTAAAGCCATCTTGAAGAAAAATTCCACACAAATAAAGAACTTCAAAGAGCCTTAATAAGTTCAAACTTTATCAAATAGTTAGATTGGCACTTTATCATTTTTTTTTTCCTTTTTGGGATAAGTTCCTTTCTATTTCACACCATTTTAAATACTAACCCTAAGGCTCTATCCACATCTGTTCTTCTACCACAGGAGCAAGAAAAAAATATCATTAAAAAAAAAAATCAATTACTTCTCTCACGGATAGTTGAGATAACGACTCAATAATCATAAATATGAAGCACTTTTATCTATATACTGCAAATTGTATCAAGGCAGTTTTCTAAACATATCTACATAATATATATATATATATATATATTGGCTAAATCATTACATGTCTTAATTCTGCAAAGGCTAACATAGTAAATCAAAGAACATGCTTGAAAATCCCTCTCTCAGTCCACCAGAACTTTAAATTATTGACAGGCCACACCAACAACCCCTTGCCAATTTGTCATTGGCATTTTGTTGATCCATCCTGGTGTGACAACCAGAAAAATAACCACAAAGCTTTCTATATTCTATGCTTCAATCATAATAAAAAGTATAGATAAGAACTACTCGACTAGAAAAGTAAAATCACATACTGGATCATCATCTACTTCATTAACAGCTATTGTAAATTAGCACACTCAACTACTCCTCATCCATCACATCTCCAAAATCTTTACACCATTGATCTAACCGGTGATCATTTCCATCAAAATAAGCAATTGCACGAGTTCTTCTTAAACAGCATATTTTTCTTGTAATCTATACAGAGGTAGCCACTCCAATTTCCATATCTTTGGAAAATTAAATTATAGAGTCCGGCATAATCAAACAAACTAAGCAATAAGGAAGCAATTAACTAACTAAGTAAAAAAACCAAGTAATTAAATAACTAACGAAATTAACTACCTCGAGAAAGCCATTAGTATCAGAAGCAATAGCCTGAAGTGCCCTTTGAGCTTCATTCAACTTAAGTCCAGCCCGACTAGCGACATCACCAACCGTAACACGTCCACCACACGCATCTACAGCATCCATCGCTTTCTTCCTCAAATCGGACGGCAATCTATCACTCTCCACAGCACCTCCTGGTCGAATCGCACGGCTCATAAGGTCGATACTGCTAGTGTTACTACTGCTTGCCCTGACGATTAGTACAGAGAATCGCCGCTCCGTTTGCGCGAGTTTAGGTGGAATTCTTGGGAGAATTCGAGATTGGAAGTGCGTTCGAGGGCAGACGCAGAGATGATTGGAAGAAGGAAAAGGTAAGGGTAAGTGTAAGTGTAAGGGTTTTAGAGAGTAAGGGCGTGAAGTAGAGGGTACTGAGAAGAAACATGTGGAGATGGAAGCCATTGATGACGACGTGGGGAGAGAGAGAGTAGTTGGAGTGAGGTTTTGTACGGAGTCTATAGAGAGGGGTAGAGAGGGAGAGAGAGGAGGAGGATTTTTATTTTTTTTTGCCCGATAGAGAAGGGGATGTTTGAAAAAATCTTATTTTCATGGACTTGGAGGGGTTTCGGGAAAGGGAGTGATGGAAAAAGCGGGAGGCAGGGGATGGGGCTGTACTATTTTATTGTATTTAATAATATTCGTTAAATAATAATTTCTTTTTATTTCATAAAACATTCATTTAGCAAAGTAGGAAGACAATTTCTTATTTAGTAATCCATATAAAAAATTAGATAGATAAAATTAATTATATAAATACTATCGTAATATCATACCTTAAAGATGTGATATTTAAGATTTGAAAGTATCATATGTTGCAAATGCAACATTAATAACAAATTTTAAAGGGTCCGATCATGATTGAACAATGTGTGAACCATTTAAGTTCTATTATAATCACTACAGGGTTGTAGAATTTTTCTCAGTATAAACATTAGTATGAGTATTTTACTCATTACATGCAATACTCATATGTATTGGATGTAATACATGTGATATCTTAACTATATCATACTTGCAAGATGTGATGCGATATGCTGATATTTTATAAAATAGTGTATCGCATTTCCAATATATGATATAATTTTGGTATTTTTATTTTTATTTTTTTTACATTTTGTATTTTGGTAATTTTTATTTAGAAAAAAACTATAGACATGAATGCTACCCGCGAAGTAGGAATGTACATACATTTGGCTTATAACGCTAATGGCCAATAACCAAAAATATATATATACACATACACATGCCAAAAGTAGATATCTTTATACATATCAAAAGTTTTCAAGAAAAAAAAAAAAAGTTAGGAGTTTCAAAAGACATTTAGTGGGACATCCATAACTAATGAACCTTCTCCATGTGTTGTGCTTTTTTTGTTGGAGCATCTATAATTTATTTGGTTTCTCTAAGGTAGTGTTGGACTTAGATTTACTGCATCCTCAAGATCTTTTCCCTCCACAAATAGAGAACGTTTAGATATTTAAGTTATGGGTTATTATTTTTAGTTTATAGAAGCATTACAACTCTTAAATCAGTATTGATTTCTACTTTTGTAATGCCTTTGTCCAAACAAAGATTGAGTCTCCAGGCTATTGTACATAACTCTGCTATAAGAATGTCTACCTATCTCTGCTTTTGTTGTCATACCAACAATTTACCATCCTTGATAATTAAGGATAACAACACCAATAGTTGTTGATCTTATCAAAAGACATATTGCTCCATCTGTATTAAGCTTGTGATAAGAAAATTTCAGCTGAGTTCATTTAAGGTCAACTCTCCCTATCTAGAAAAAATATTCTCTTTCCATTTCAAACATGGTCATTGTTCATATGCGATAGCTCTTATCTCTTACACTAGGTTCTTCACACGGCCTTCATTTTAGAAGAAGAAAATGAAAGGGTAAGTGTAAGGTTTTTAGAGAGCAAGGACATGAAATAAAGGGGATAGAGAAGAAACATATGGAGATGGAAGCCATTGATGAGGACATGGGGAGAGAGAGAGAGATCAGAATGAGGTATTGTACGAACACTATAGAGAGGGGGAGAGAGGGAGGAAGAGAAAGAGGAGGATGTTAGAATGGAATTAGGGGTTTGGGGAAGGGAGTGATGGGAAAAGCGGGAGGTAAGGAATGGGGTTGTATTATTTTATTATTTTTAATAATATTCGTTAAATAATATTTTTTTTTCACAAATTCATTTAGCAAAGTAGGAAGATAATTTCTTGTTTAGCAATCCACATAAAAAAATTACACAAATAAAATTAATTACATGAATATCATTGCAATATCATACCTTAAAGTTGCGATATTTAGGATTTAAAAGTGTTGTATGCTACAAATGCAACATTAGTGTAGGGAACTTCTACGGTCTGTCAGGGAACCACACCACTACTATCATTAAAATTGAATTGATTATAAAAGAAGTAAAAAAAATTAAGGGGCCTAATCATGGTTAAAAAATATGTAGACAGTCTAGGTTCCATTATAACCACCACAAGATCGTAAACATTAGCATGAGTATTATACTCAGTACATGTAATATCCATATGTATTGGATGTAATACATATGATATCCTAACCATATCATAATTGCAATATGTGATGTGATATGCTAATATTTTATAAACTAGTATATCACATTTTCAAAATATGATATAACATTGGTACTTTGGTTTTTTTTTTTTAACATTTTGTATTTTGGTAATTTTAATTTAGAAAATAATGATAGACATGAATGTGACCCGCAAAGTAGGAACGTACATACATTTGGCCTATAACACTAATGGCTAAGAACCAAAAATACACACGCAACTACATCCAGAGTATTGTTAGGAGTATCTTTCTTGCAAGCCTAGAAATAGTTTCATAGTAGATATCTTTATACATGTCGAAAGATTTTAGGAAAAAAAAGTTAGTAGTTTCAAAAAACATTTAGTAGGGACATCCATAACTAATGAACTTTCTCCATTTACTTTGCTTTTTCTATTGGAGCATCTACAATCTAATTGGTTTCAAAAAACATTTAGTAGGGACATCCATAACTAATGAACTTTCTCCATTTACTATGCTTTTTCTATTGGAGCATCTACAATCTAATTGGTTTCTCTAAGGTAGTGTTGGACTTAGATTTACTGCTTCCTCAAGATCTTTTCCCTCCACAAACAAGAAAACTTAGATATTTAAGCTTTGGGTTATTATTTTTTTAGTTTATAGAAGGATTATAGCTCTTAAATTGGTGTTGATTTTCTACTTTCGTAATGCGTTTTCCCAAACAAAGACAGAGTCTCCAGGCTATTGCACATAGCTCTGCTATAAGAATGTCCACCTATCTTTGTTTTTGTTGTCATACCAACAATTTAGCATCCTTAATCATTAGGGATAACAACACCAATAGTTGTTAATCTTATCAAGAGGCATATTGCTCCATCTATATTAAGCTTGTGCTAGGAAAATTTCGATAGAGTCATTTAAGGTTAACTCTTTCTATCTAGAAAAATATTCTCTTTCTGTTTTAAGCATGGCCATTGTTTGTACGCAATAGCTCTTATTTCTTACACTAAGTTATTTGCATGGCCTTCATGTTGAAAAATTAGTTTGTTTCTTGAGACCCTTATTCTCCATAACATGACTCTAAATAAGAAAGGCTTATGTGGAGTGAGGTTTGTTAAAGTCTTCTCGTCAAAGGTATGATTATGTCTATTCCATTAGAAGAAGATGTTTAGATACAAGATATTTACTATTTCAAAAACTTCTTACTTTTTTGCAAATTTCACTATTAGTGACATGTTTTGAGAGCATACTCCACTATTTCATCACTTTGACCACATCTTAGATTGTTTGTTGTAGGAAAATTGTTTTGTCATACTAACCAAAGAAAGAGTTTTATTTTCAGAGGGAGGCAGGATTGTTATAGCTAATTTTGGTCATCAACATTAACAAAATGCAATAAGAGTTGAGAGTAAATATTTAGAATGCATCGATTTGGATGAGAGGCTAATGTCCTTTTGGCAGATATGGGAACAAAGATGAATAAACTCAACATTATATTTGACGAAGTTAGAGTTTGGATAGTCAGTTTTATGTGTATCCCATCGGAAATCATTCAACCAACATTCTTTGACAATAACAGTTTTCAGTTTCGATTGTAAGGGGACCATCAAGAAGGGATCTCAAGGGTGCTTCACCGCCCTACTAATCATACCATAAGTTTGTGCTTGATTCATCTTTCAAAATATGGAACTCATTTTGTTTTATCCATAGTCGGCTATCTATTATTCCTTGCATAGGAAGGAGGATAAATTTAAGGCTTTTCTTGCCTAACTAGTTTGAAAAAATTTGTATTTACTAAGACCAATTTAACCTACTTAACTTTACCTACTTTTCATTCATTCCATCTTTTAATAACTCCATCTCTATTTCTCATATTGAGGTTTTAGAGTCATATACCTCCTTCTTCTTTAGGGCCGTGATCTTTCCTAAGAAATCCAATGTATGCTACCATGTTCTACATTTTCATTCCATAAAAATTGTCTAGTGATTCTTTCAATCAAGATAGATAAATTTGCTTGGCAACCTAGCAACTTGCATGAAGCAAGAGGGAAGAGCTTAGATTATAGATCTAGTACATAACAATCGACTAACTAAGCTTCAATTATTCACTTTCTATCCCCTCATTCTATCTTTTTCTTTTTCAGTAATGAAATGCAATTGGTTATCAATGGGCTTTATGCCTTTTCCCTGGGGAAAACTTAAACATTTGCCGAATTGATTTGATTCTTTTAAATTTAGAGCTTGCAAGATATTCTTCTTTTCTTGCACATGGATGTGTAAGGGAAGAAAAATATATGTTAGAATTTTGTGAGTTGACTCTAAGATCCAAACAGGTTTATGGTATTTCCAAAACATTTTTTATTGTTGCAGCTTATTTGAGTCCACTCCTCAGATAAGGATAAGGTCATCCGTGAAAATTATATGTAGAAGCTTAAAATCACTCCCTCAGATTTTAAAAGGGATCTATGTTTCTTTTTGGATTTCTTTATGTATCAACCTACTAAGAAATTTTTCTCCTATGATGAAGAGGTAGGGAAATAAAGGATCCTATTGCCTCAAGCCTTTGTTTGGCTCAAAACAATTAATTGGTTTACCATTGATGATGATTTTATGTAGAAAAGAGGAGCTGTAGAATATAGGTAATTCATTAGGTTGGAAAGCCTAAACTTGCAAGGCTCTAATGGAGGAAGTCCCACTCAACTTTGTTAAAAGCCTTCTCTAAGTTAATTTTAATCGTCATCTATTTGCTCTTGACATTCCTTTTCCTAAAAGAATGGAGGGTTTCATTTACAAGAATGATATTATATGTTGCGTTTTTCCCAGGAATTGAGCTAGATTGGGAAGGGTTTATGAGAGTTATACACAAGGTTTGACTCTATTAACCAATATTTTAATTACAATTTAGTACATGATGGTACATATGCTAATTAATCTAAATTCTTTAGTCAATTTATCTCCTTTATGCAAGATTTGACTCAAGGTAATTTGTGTTTGGCTTATAAGAGCTGGGATTTTCACAATTGAGAAGATGTTGTGAATTTCTTTTTAAATCGAGTCTTTAATAAGATTTCAACACTTAAGGAAAAAGAATTTATCATCTTTGATAGGTGGCTAAGCATATCTTTGTGTTTCATTGATGAGTCTAAACCTCAATTCCTTATAAAAAGGTTTAGAATGGTTATAGAATATCTAAAGGTTGTATATAGGGACTAAAACATTCCATAATGATATCCTTGATGTCCTCTTGAGAGTATTACCACTCACTAGTCTCGATTTGAAAGGTAAGGATGCAATTTTAAAGCCTCTTGCTACTGATTAGTGAAAGATAGTATCTAGTGTTTCTTTTCTCTTTATTTATCCATTTTGGCTCTAGATTTCGTTTTCCATAGGGATTCTCCCTTATCTAGATGTCAAGAAAGCTTTTCTCTTATATTTGTCTCCTCTAATGGCTAATTCATTTGGCTATTAGCAATATATATATATATATATATATATATTGCACTTGTTGAAGTTTTCTTTATTACTCTTTTTTTCCCCTTAATTTAATAATGTTAAAAACTTTCTTGTTCTAGATTTTCATTTTGTCCAATAAAGTAATGTTGGCTTTGAGATGGACATTTTGATTCTCAAACCAAATAGCTTAGATTTGGGTATGTAATTAGGGTGATCAAACCACATTGACTAAATTCTAAAGTATCTATTTTTTAGGTGTACATTAGCATAAGACATTACGTTTTAGAGGACATTTCACTATTTAGGAGGAGTAATGACTTATCTCAGTTCTAAAACGTGTATAACTTGGGTATGCCTTTAACCATTGTTTGAGCTACTAGATTCACATAGAGTGGGAGATCGAGGTTTCTTGTCCTAACAATTTGATAAGCTATCATCTTTAGGTTTTTTTTTTCCCCATGCGTTCATCAAGAGTCATGGGTGCATCTAATAGCTCAATGGCGTTAGAATTATGGCTATAAACTTCTTGATCGAAAAGTTTATCTTTATCACGTAAGAGGTTCCATTTGCTTTTGAGATTGCTACGTGGATCCATGGGACTTGGTCTATTGACATTTGGCCATCTTTGAGTATTTAAATTTCCTTGGGAAAAGCCACAACTCTAAATTTGGTCGTCTCCATTTGTATGTTAAAGGCTTAGAATCTTTGGTCTTTCCACGGGATGTTTGAGGTTAAGGGAAAGATTCATACCCTAAAAGTTAAAACTATTTTCTAGTTAACTTTTATGTTTGATTCTTGCTAAGGTTATCAATTTTAGTGTTTCTCTCTCTTATAGGGATGATAAAGAGGCAATAAAAAAAGAAAAAGAAAAAGCTCCCTTTATTTTTTTTATGGGCAAAGAGATGGGGTATTACCATATGATCCATTAAGTGGTTGAACTACTTCTATCATTCCATCTTTTTCATTCATCACCATCAGTCACTGGACTATAATCATGACGATCTTTCTCAATTTTTTTTTTAGTTACTTGTTCCGTTGTTTTTGTTATGGCTACCCATGCTTTTAGTTTTGGGCTAATTAACAACACGTATGGCTTTCTTTTGGGGTGAATTTAGTTTCATAAATGTACCTTCTTGGTTACTATTTTACGTACCATCTTTTTTCTTTTTGCTTAATTTGTTATAATTCTTTCTTTTTTGTTTAACTACCATCTAGTCACTATAATCAGTGCTTATTGTACTAAAAAATTGTTATATAATGGTTGATTCTTAATATTTTGACAATCACTATTGATATTTTGAAAAGATGGAATTTAATTGAGAAAATTTGGTAAAACCTAACAAAATATTTCTAGACACTTCAACCCCAAAAAAATAACCCTAAAGATCAATCATCGAGCTTAATAAATCCTTTTTAAATCCTAAATTTGAAGTGAAGTTGATAAAATCAATAAGATATTAAAACTTAAAGAATAATTAATGAATGATAATAGTGTTTATATGAATAATAATACATTTATAGGAAAAAACTCGTATAAATCTCCAATCACATAAAATGAAATTTATCGCATATGAACTATATTCATCAAATGACTTTGTATCTATTGAAATTAATTTGTTTGAAGTGTTATACATCCACTAAAACCAAAACAATCTAATAAGTATGTAACCCCTAATATGAAGACATTACAACCCGCCACATATCCTCATTTGATTAGGAGACACTAAGACTGTTAAACTACTAATCCATAAATAGACATATAATCTTGAATTTCTCACATCAAGGATACTTGTTTGAAATATCTCGTAATAATAAATATTCAAAATAATCTCGATGGCACAAATCAAAGCCAACTCAAATAAACTTAAAACCCAAAAAGGAAAATCTCATAAAATTTCAGAATTCATAAAACTAACTAAAATTGATAACAGTCTTCAACTCAAGTTTCCTCAAATCCGATATGTCTAAGATTCAGCAGGAAAGTCAGTCCACTATCGTCCTCCCCATAGTCCATATAAACATCATATCTCGATAGATAAAAAACTATTAGATCTTCAACTGATCCTAAAAAATATAAAGGAATGAGCACAAAAGCCCAATACGCTATACCATAAAAACACATGCATATGAGTAGATAACATACAAATTCACATGCATTTTCATATGTAACAAGCACGGGTTATTATTTTTAATTAGCTAGGCAAGCAACACAGTTCAGAGCTATCAGTAGTTCATCCTAAACCGAAGTACTCATGAATTTGTAAAAACAAACAGTATTGAAAATAGGTAATATATGCATATATTGGTGTTGGAAACACACACACCCAAAGTACCGTAATCAAACATCTCCTAAACTACTAGAATCATTTCTATACATGAGTCCATTCGAAACAACCTCACACATAGATCATCAGGGCACCGTCCAAGTAGCAATGGTCCTCCCAATTTACTAGACGTAGTCATAAACATTCAGCAAACAAGATTTTTAAGGCCTGATAATATTAAGTCAATTTATAATTTATAATTTCTAAATCTACAAGTATAAACAATAAGCAAAGTAAGGCCATACCTCAATCAGTTTTAGGAACATAAATCCTAATCCCACAAAATCACCTTATCATAAACAAAACTCCATCAAAATATGTTTCTATAAAAAAAATCCATAATTCCATCATCACCAAAACCCTAATCTCAAAAGAATTACAATTCCTAAATTCATGCATACCTTTGATTGTAATTACAATATCTTCAAAAGATCAAAGTTTCTCCAAACTACGTCTCCTTTCAATTTAATCCAAACAGATTAAAAAAATATGTCTTACATCATCATAAATATAGAAGGATTTGTACATACCTAGAATTTTAAAATCTTGATCTCCTTTGATTGTAGAATTTAACTCACCAACAAGACTCAAGGTTTCTCTCAAATTCGCCCTTCAAAACCAAAAAGAAAACTTCATAGAAAAAGATTATTTCCTGTAAATCTCTAAGGAAAAGAAGAGGATCAACTCATCTTAATCTTGATCCTTGATCTTCTATGATGTTAAGATCATAAACATAGAGAATCTTGAGAGGTTTCTAAGCTTGGGAATGAGTTTTGGAGAAGAGGGATGCGTGGGTTATAAAGAAAATTCGGAAAAACTCTTTAATTTTTTAATAGGAAAGGTTGACATCCTAAGAAAGAAAGCTGGCGACTTAGAGCTCTTGGATTTAATTCTGGATCATGTAAGCCGGCTAAAGGCTAGTGGGGCACAAGTCTTATGTCGGTGGTGTTGAAGCCAAAGCTGGCGACCTTTGAGCTACGACTTTCTATTTTCCGTCACGTATTTGTCATGCGATAAAACATAAATATACTTTAGGGTTTACCATAAAACCCTCTTATTTTTAATCAAATGATACCCTTGACCTTCTTTACAAATTATTTATTTTTATATTACAAAATACAAATTAAAATAAATTTCATCAGAATGGCGCTTCTTACCCATACCATCTCACTATATAAGATAAGTTTGATCAAACAATAATTAATTAATTTTATTTCGCTTGTTTTTCATCAAGAAACAATTGGCTAAACCATGCAATGCATCCCCTAATAAAGAACTTCATTAAAAGGTTTCAAAGAGGGAAAAAAAAAAAAGTTGAATGGTGATTCCTACATCAAGAGTATTAGCCATACACATAATACACATAGCAGTACTCTTTTAGCTAAGTTCCTATAAACTTGTCGAGTAAAGATACAACCCTCCTCTTCCCTTACTCTTATGTCGAGTCTAGGATACCAAACATTCCAACTTCACAATTCTTTTCCTTTTTTTTTTCTTGTCACCTTCATCTTATCCTTTTTCTTCTCTCTTCCTCTTACTCTTAGTTGCTCAATGTAACAATAAAGAAAAGAAGCAGGAGATCAAAGATTTTATGGAAAGCCTAGATATACAACAAGTGAGTGTAACTAACCCTTGCCTCGTATCAATAAAAGTGAAAGGTATATCTTGCATTAGGTAATATACATTTATAAGTTATGGGCTTAAAAGAAATCTAGGTTTATAAAGAGAGCAAAATATTATATAACTTATTGTCAGGAACATTATATTTCTTTTTCTTCCTTAATGGCTCAAATGCTTAATCCTTTAGGGGAGGAATTTCATTTAATACTTAGAAGATTAAAGTGGTAAAATTGACATATTGTATATTAAATATATAGATATATCATGATGGTGGATTTCTTTATGGTACTTTGATTCATTTCAGAAATATATATATACACACACACATACACAAGAAAAGGGTTGAACATTGTGTGATCTCTCATTCTTTGTCCTCGATCGAGATCTTTCATGAGAAATGAAGAATTTTATTGGAAAAACGTGTGGGTTTGAATGTGAATCGATACCTTTAGTTTAAACCACTCAATTTTGCACAACTTAAATATGATAATTACCAAGAATACAACATAGAATTTTGTATAACCCTAAGAAAAGTCGCAAAGATCGCTCATGATTTTTCGCCATTTGAGAATATTAAAATATAAATAATTTTAAACTTATTCATAATGTAATATCTGATTAAAAGTTTATCTAGTTATTAAAAGATACCAAAGACAAGATTACTCATCTAGAGACAATAACTCAATAAGTATAAACATACGACTCTATATATCAAGTAATGAATGAAGAGATAAAGTTCTAGAGTCTGTTGGTTAATAAATGATGGTCTAGAGACGAATTGATATGGTTGAAATATACGCAATGTGAATAGAAACTAATCAATATCTACAAAACTAAAACTTAAATAAAATTTTCAATTTCATCAACATGAATGTTAGAATGTTCTGAACATATATAGCCTAAATCCCTAATTTGACCTATTAGATCTAGAAACTCTAAAACCTTAAAAATACTTAATCGCGTAAATTTTAAACTTTAGTTTTTAATAGAAGCCTTAAACCTCATTTAAAAGATTTTTTTGTACTAATTATTATAATGATATGCAGTGTAATTAATAACAAATAAAAATCTACAAATCTAGAACCTAAATAAATAGATATATAGTCGTGAAATTTAGAATTTTCTAAGTCTATTGAATATAATATCCTAAATTGACTAATCGGGTCTAGAAACTTTAATCTTGTAAGTTTAAAATATAATTTAATTGCATAACTTCAGATCTTAATACAGTTTTAATTGCATAAGCTTAAATCATAATATTCAGCCATATAAACTTAAAATTTTAATCACATAAACTTATAAGTTAGTTTTACTTAATTGCGTAAGATTAAAATCATATATAATAATTTAAACTATAAATGAAGTATTATAGATAATCTAGAAGCTTAATTTTCAAAATGAATGTTGTCATTTATATATATTAAATTTGATTTTTTATGTTATATAAAACCTTAATCAATAAATATAAACCCTATAAATTTTCAATTTTGTAACCTTAAAGTTTAATATACTAACTTATAATAATAAATAAGAGGTTATAGACACTTAGAAGACAAGTTTTAGTTTTATATCATCTTCGTTCACAAAATAAACTAACATGTACGTCTTTTCTCCATTAATAACTATCTTAATCATTACTTTTATCTCTTATCAATTAAGGAAACTTGAGAAATTACTTATCACATGTATGTATGATGTATGCTTGAGAAGCAAGTAGATAAGGCAATAATTGCCTAAGTTGACTAAGAAAAGACGAAAATATCAAAGAAATTTCCATAAAGTTCATGCATTAAGGCATGAAGTGACAAGTTTATCCAAACTTTGAATTTTATCATTTTCTTTCACCATGTGTCAACTAAGTAACTTCCCACTAACTTCCAACTAAATTGAAAATCTAACATCATCATTGCAAATGTTAAGTAAACGTTAAATTAAATTAATTTAAGGGTCTGTTTGGATAGTCTATTATCTGTATTTGTATTTTTTTTCTGATTTATATTTATATTTTATCTATATTTGATCTATTTGATTTTTTAATGAGAACTGCCAATTTTTTTTCTGTATCTAATTTTTTACAAATAATTTGTTAGAAAAAAGTTTGAAAAAAGTGTCTGTATCTGTAATCTATCAACAAATGAATAGACCCTGACTTACTTTCCTTCCAATTTCTCTTCAAGAACCGTGAGGAGCAAGAAGATAAGAGCAATCATTACCTATGACTTATAAACTTAAATAACACTAAGGAAATTTCGAAGATACATATAATGACTAGAACTTATCTCCCTATTAAATCTCATTCCTTAGCTATCTAGGTAAGAGACTAACAATAGTGAAATTCAATGATTATGAGGATAGCATTATGTCATAATTAACTATCTTGACTTCTTTATTTTCTTCTTCTCTTCTTTTTCTTCTTAATGCCGTAAATTAGCCTCCCCATGGACCCATCCATCTCCTTTTCTTTCATTTCAAATGAAAGAAACAAAACTTATCCCTTAGATAACTCCTAAAGAAATACTACACTTTAGTTATTATCTAAACTAATAGAAACAACAATGAAATCAAAGGTGAAAGGTGAGGAGATTCTTCTAAATATCATTTTCAAGATTGAATCATTTAAAAAAAAAAAAAGCTTGAATCACCTTTTTTTTTTTAAGGACGGCAACAATTTTAGGAGGAAGATCCATTTTTTACCTTTCACACAATCAAGGTAAACTAGTTAAAACTCTTTAATTTTAGTGGATATCAAAAAGGACAATTCAACATAGATTTATGCATGTATACATTATGAATACCTTAGGAAAAGATCATGCCATGTTATAAATTTAAGTATCTTATATAATCATCTGAATAATTAGAGTAATAGGAGTTTTTGGAAGTCTAGGAAATATACCTAAAAGTTTCGGTCATGATAAAACATGAGATAATTGATTTCATTTTCTACACAAACACAAGCATTCTACACAGCTTGTGCAGCTCCTTGTGCACTTTAAAATGATTTGCTGGTTGAAATTTATATTTTACACAAGCATTCTACACAGCTCGCACAGCCCCCTTGTGTACTATAGAAATCTCTTGCTGACTGTATTTCACATCCTACACCAGTAGTCTATACAATCTATGTAGAAAAGTTATGTATGTTATAAATTTTCACTTGCCTAATTCTTCATCAAAACATCCCTTAAATCATCCAAATGCCTTCATAAAACTTGTTATCTTCTTTTATTCTCAAAATTAACATTTTAACCAAGTATATATATATTTATATAGTTAATATATAGATTAAAGATTATCATTTGATAAATGATTATTGGATAAATTGAGGATATCTATATATGTATGTATGCATAAAATTTTAAAATTTAATTATATTATATTATTATTATTATTATTATTATTATTATTATTATAAAACTTCTAAATGAGTTTTAGTGAGTTATAAGTAGTTCGATATAAAACTAAGTTGGTTTTTAATATTTAGATGAATCTTAGGAACCTGGTAGAATAGAAAAATGAAGTTTGTTATAGTTGTTTGGTGAATAAATGAATTGTATGGTTAGTATGTTGTGTTGTGATGAAGGGGTAGATGATGTGATGAGTAGGTTGTGTCTATGAATGTGTACTAAGTGTATACGAATCATTTGTAACTTAAAAGTAAGTTTACTTAATTTTGATATGTTTTGATCAAAGGAAGTCATGTCGTTAAAGTGTAAGAAGTGAAAAATTCGAATTGAAGCAATTTAGATCATTCCCCTATCAATAACGGGCATTACAGAGGGTATTATGCCCTCTAATTCATGTTTTCCTCTTAACACACCCTCCATCGCGCTCATGATGGAGGGAGTTATCTCCCTCTGATGCCCATCACACCCTCCATAATGGAGGTTATGGAGGAGATGATGACCTATGATCAAAGTTTTTCCTCTAATCACACCCTCTGTAACCCCCATTTATGGAGGGAGTAATTGACCTCTAATGCTCAACACATCCTCCATGAGGGGGTTATAGAGGGATGATGGTATCTAGTCAAAAAAGAAAAAAAATCTAAAATGAAAATAAAACAAAGGGATGATAAATATGTATATGTGTAAAAGAAAAATATATTAAGTTATGCATTGCTATGAGTTTTCATTTAAGTTTGATATGTGAATGAGTACTTAACAATTGTTTATGGACTAACGATGTTTATATGAAATAAAAATAATAATTAATAAATAATATTAATAATAATAGTAATTTGAGAATAGATGAATATATTATATAGAGATACATGTATGAAGGTTAAGATATAAAATGATTTGAATTCAATTAAGTATGATAAATGACTAAGGTTGAGTTTGGAATAGCGGTTTCCCATCAGTTGGCTCTCAGTTTACATCAGCTCGAAAATTTTCCTTTGGCAGCAAATAAAGAAAGTCAACCCCTAACTTACTACTGTACAATGACAAAGAAACCGCCATAAAATTTCCAAAATTCTTTTTTGCCCTTTCCTCTTCTTCTACCTTTATGTACTGTGAAACCCATTTCAAACAAGAATAAGGAGGATTCTTAGCAGAAAATATTCCCCCACTACTTCATCAGAGAATCAATATCTCCTTAGTATTCTCACTATCATTTCATCATGAGTGGAATATGAAGTCTTATTTCGTATAAAGAATTGGATTGAAGTGGGGAGTTTATTGCATACCATTAAGGAGAGAGAGAGAGATAGTGAGAGTGTGTTCAAAGGTGGAGATCAACAACATATTAGATTGACTTCCCACATAGTTCAGGTTCATTGACGAAATTGACTCCTCTGTAATTTTTCATTTGTTGTTTTGAAGGTACAAGATGTAGTGGTTGTTCTGTAGGATGGCGGTTCGAAGTGGGCTAGTGGGTCTATTTGGGGTGGGTGTAGGTATGTGAGTGTTTGAGGTAGGTGCGGGTGCGTGTGTGTGTGCGTGTATTGTGCAGAGTGTGTGTGTGGGGGGTAGGGCATGTGTGCATGGGTTATGCTGCATGTGGGTATGTTGGTGGTGCGGCATATGTGTGATGTGGGTGTCTTACGTTTGTGTGTGTTATCGCTGCGCTGCTTGTGTGTTGTTGCTATGATGCGTGTGGGATGTGGGTTGCTTCTATGTGGCGTGGTTGAGCGTGTGTGTGTTATCGCTGTGCTGCGTAGTTGTAGGGCATTGGCTGTGTCATGTGCCGATGTGTAGTGGTGCAGCTGGCATGTGTGCTCTGTGTGGGTGAATGTTCTGTTGTGTGTTTGTCGCTGTGTGTGGGTGAGTGTTCTGTGGCGTATGTGTGTGTTATGTTCTGTGTGTTGCGTGTGTATGTAACTGTGTGTAGGGGTGGGCGCTGTGAGGCATGTTGGAGCGTGCATGGAGCTAGCAGAGGGCATTTGTGGGGTGATGTTGGGGTGGGTGGTGGAGCGAACATGAGGCTTAGTAGGGGCACTCATAAGGCATTGTTGGGGCGGGTATTGGAGCGCACATGGGGCTGGTAAGGGGCACTCCAAGGGCTAGTCAGTGTGTGTTTGGTTGTATGCATTTATACTCTTTTCATGGCATATGACCTCTAACATGCATATTTTCTAATTATTTGCGAAATGTAGAGTGCTCCAGTAGGAGGTTTTACTAAAGTTTTGTTATGTGTGTTCATGTTGTAATGGATTATCATCCAAAGCATGAGTGATAGGGCTCTATGGAATCAAAGTGACACAATTGCCTTTATTGAATTATGTGTTGAACAAATCCGTTTAGGGAAGCGTGCCAGTAGACATTTGAAGCCTAGCACATTTGTAGTAATAGGCATTAAACTTCAGCAAAGTACAGGAAAATCTTATACTGCTAAGCAGCTTCGTACAAAGTGGGACACATTAAGGAAGTTGTGGTGCAAATGGAACTGCTTGGTACGATATGCTACCTTAGGAGTTGGTTCGAACGATACCACTCAGATTTTTTAAGCGTCAAATGAGTGCTGGGAGTCTCCAGATCAGGTATAAACATATGACCATCTTTTTACAAATTCTTCTACTAATGTGCCGATATCTAATCATTCGCCTTTCGTATAATGATGTAGGAATATAGGAGGACAAAGAATGACAACATTCTCCAATTTCATTCGGAGGGGTTAAGATATAACAATCAACTCAATGAGATGTTCAGAGGCACAAAAGGGACAAATCTCAAAGCTTCGGTACCCAGTTCCTTCGTACCTCTCCTGGAAGACAGCCCTGAAGGTAGTGGGGATTCAGGTGGGGATCCACAGTTTGTTGATCTGATGGATACTTCCCCACTTGAAGATAACCCGGTTAAGCATTCCTCCCATGAGGGTGAACCATCATCCAAACGAAAATAGTAGTCTACTGGTAAAGCAAAAAAACATATCGTAAAACGTCGACTTAAGGGATGATCTCATCAACAACTTGGGTAGTTTGATTGCCACATTACAAGCTCGAAGTTCAAGTAGTGGCATGTTTGTTGTCATTGAAAAACATCCTCCAAGCATCACGGCAATTATGGAAGACGCTTGGGCCTTACCATTAGTGAAAAGGAGAATAACCTTTCTAAAGTTCATAAGGTGTTTTTTCCTGTTTTTTTATAAGGTATCCTATTCTGCAAGTGACATGCACTTAATATGGTTTCACCCCAAAGATTTTCAGGTGCGTTAGAACTTACAAGCATACAATTCATCATTTCTTTTAATGTCCTATTTTTTCCTTTCAGTTACTCCATTAGATTTTGGGAAATAAGGTGGAGTTATTTCATGAATTATTCCTTCCTTTTCATAGTGTTCATTTAGTAAAATATACTTACCACCTCTATCTAATCTAATTCTTTTAATTTTCTTATTTAATTGATTCTTTACTTCTACTTTGTATATTAAAAACATGTCAAAAGCTTCATCTTTATTTCTAAGCAAGTAGACTTTAGTATATCTAGAAAAATCATCTATAAAAGTTACATAATATCTTTGACCTCCTCTAGTCATAGTTTGCTTCAAATCACCTATATCAGTGTGAATTAAACTTAATAATTTAGATTCTCTAAAGATAGATGCACATGTTTTCTTGGTTTGTTTAGATTCAACACAAATTTCACATTTACTCATACTTGAAATTAATGTTAGAAATTAACCCAACAGATTGCATTTTCTTAATATAAGGTAAACTAACATGTCCTAATCTACCATGTCATAATCAAAAAAATCAATCAAGTAAGCAAAAGAAGTAACATTTCCATTCATAACTTCAAAAATATTAAGTACAAATAAACCATGACTAAAATAACCCTTGCCAGCAAAAACATTAGTTTTGGCATTACAACTTTGTCAGACTTAAATGATACTTTCACTCCCACTTTTCCCTATAATACCACTAAAATTAAATTAGTTCTAATGTTGGGAATATGTAACACCTCATTCAGAGCCAAAGTCATGCCAGATGTGAGTTTGAGAAGAACTTTTCCTTTCCTAGAAATTAGGTAGTTCGATAATCACCAAGATGCATAGATTCTTCTCCTTCATCAATCTTTGTATAGGTCACGAATACATCTTTATTTGCACAAATGTGCCTAGTAGCACCAGAATCTATGACCCATTCTTTCACATTGGTCACTATGTTCACAGAAATGACCGCAACAATAATGTCATCTACTCGAACCAAACTTGCCTTTGGTTTAACAGGATTGTTATTTCTTCCCATCCTATTCCTACAATGAGGTGCATGATGGCTAGGTTTTCTATATACGAAGCAATTGCCTCTATTCTTAAAAGTGGGATTACTAACTCTGGGCTTGTAATCAGGTTTCTCTTTGTACCTTTTGTATGGCTTATGCGATTTGTGATCCACCAAATTCGCCTTACTTACAATCTCCTTTCCTTTGGTGGCCTAGGATTCCTTTCTGTTGGTGTCTTTGATAATGATGTAGGTGATGAGATCGGTGAGCGAAAGTTGCTTGTGCTTGTGCTTAAGCTGCTGTTTGTAGTCGCTCCATGATCGAGGTAGTTTCTCAGTCAATAAACCAGCAACGAACTCCTCCTGTAGATTAATGTTTTTTGATTTGAGGTCTTCTATCAACTTGTGATACTCATTGATCTGCATTTTAATATCTTTGTCCTTAACCATCTCCCACCTATAGTATTTTCCAATAACAAACTTCTACTTTCCTGCATCCTCAGCCATGTATTTGGCAGCCATGGAGTCTCAAATCTCCTTTGCTTCCTTATAAGAACAGCAGACATCGAACAACTCATTAGATAATATGTTTGTAATAGTATGGTGACGTACCTCATTCGCATGAACCCAGAGCTCCATTTGTTTGGACGTGGAATCTGCTAGTTTAGCATCCGCAAGAGCATATGCAACACCGTGCATATCCAAAATGGAAAATACACATTCTTGCTATCGTTTAAAATTGTCTCCAATCGACGATTTCAATCCTTGATATATCTAGAAATGGCTTAGCAAATGGAACGTTTGGCAGTACAGGGATAGTGCCGTTTGAAGCAGCTTCATGAACAGTAGCAGTGGCAAACGACAACCACCGATGAGGTAGGATCATAGGCCATGTAAAATTATCCTTAAGAATGCTGTTATAAAAGAGGCTTTAAAAACAAAAGCTTGAAGCATGATATGCATTGTGTTTAAAAATAATTTGCCAACACAAATGAAACAATAGTATATCCTCCAGGATTCAATAAGCCTCTAGAAAATTTAGGTAATAGGAATAGTAAACACAGAAGGATGAGCAAAACCCAACAATTGAAGAAAAAGAAGATGACATAAAGAAGAGAGCGTTGAGATAATAATTTAGAAAAATTTATTATTAATAATCTTAAAATGGATGAATGTAATCCAGAGAGATACATGCAATGGATCAGATTAAAATATCTTTTTAAAATTAAATATCACAACGAATTGATAAGATAATTTGAAAGTGGCCGAAATATAGGAATAGTGGAGGTAGAAAAACAGATATTATGGTAATTGATATTTGAAATGGTCAAAAAGCTTGTATTCAGATAACTTAAATTAATAATATTTGAATATTATTAAAATAACAATATGCATGGAAATAAAAATATTCATTTGGATCGGGCCAAGATATATGACTACACGTGTGTATGTGTGTTTGGGGGGGGGGGGGGGGGGGGGGGGGGGCAGCATAAATCCACAAATTTACACTAGCTCGGCCTAGGCTTGATTATTAATAATCTTAAAATGAACAAATGTAATCCGAAGAAATACGTACAATGGGTCAGATTGAAATATCTTTTTAAAATTAAATATCACAATGGATAGATAAGATAATTCGAAAGCGGTCGAAATATAAGAGTAGAGGAGGTAAAAAACAGATATTATGGTAACTGATATTTGAAATAGTCAAAAGACTTGTATTCGGATAAATTAAATTAATAATATTTGAATATTATTAAGATAATAATATGTATGGAAATAAAAATATTCTTTTGGACCAGGCCAAGATATATGACTACACATGCAGGGGTGGGGGTGCAAATCCACGAATTTACACTTGCTCAACCCAGGCTTTATGCTTTGCAAGCCCATATCTTTCTACCAACTCTTTACAAGCCCATAAAGAGAAGAAAGTTAATAAATAAGAATAAAGAACAAGGTCTAAGGAATGTGAGACTTATTTCTTTTGAAAAATATGTATATACTATAACACACAACAATGCTCTTGTTAAGTTGTCATTCAAGCATAAATCAAATCAGATCAGATTGTGATTTGAATAAATGCCATAAAGCGTGCATTCTAGCACCTATCAACCTGCTGGAGTGCCGATAGTTGGACGGGCCGAGTTGTTCATGATAGCAGACCAAGCACATGATTGAGCTTTTTGATCTGAGTAGAGCAGCTAAACCAAGTGTTGACATTCTATCATATATCAAGTAGATCAGGCATGTATGTTGAATAAATTGTAGGGATTCGAGCAACCATGATTGCTGTCACCAACCTGAGCTAAGAAGACTAGAACGGTAGTCTAACTAGAATTGAACTATTGAACAATTGAGTAACCAATCTGTAATATGAAGGGAGGGAGGGAGAGAGAGAGAGAGAGACGAGTGGTTATTGATAGAGAAAAGGATGTCAAAGACCCCAGCCAAGTTGGTACACTAGGCGATTACTCCAATCATCTAGTAGGATTTATTGCTGAGGAAGGATTTAAAGATGGATTGGATGTTGGAGGATATATTATCCCACATTAGCAAACTGTTGAAATCAAACCCTCTGTATATCATCAAATCCAGAAGTAATGTTTGAAAAAAATATGATTTGGTGAAAGGTTTGGGGATAAGAATGGGCTTAAGTGGGCTTTTGTAAGGCTTAATAAGTTTTGTTCTTATAAATTAAATTAAATTATATAATTATAAGTATAATAATAGTAACAATAATTATGATAAAATTAATTAAAAATATATAAAAGAAAATTATAGTTATAGGACACGTGTTATGTTGTGATTGGTTAAATAGTCCATGTCGTCAACGGAGTTTAATGATGTTAAGTGAAGTACAAAAAATTGCCTTAAAAAGTCTAATTAGGTAGCGAAATTAAACTTTTGAAAGTTCAGGTACCTAATTGCATTTTTGTTCAGGTACTAAATTCGACATTAACTCACAAAAATAGGTAAAGTTTATATATAAAATTGACATTTTTAAATATAGGTTAATGCTATAAATAATATTTGAACTTTGACAAACTATGCAATTAGGTATCTAAACTTTTAAATTGATTAATTAAATATTTGAACATTGAAATTAATCGATTTGGTACCTAAGAAAGCTTTTTGTGCATGCCAATAGTACATTCGTTAAGTTCTTTCGGGTACTAAATAAATCAATTTTTAAGTTTTTTAGGTATTAAATTAATTAGTTTTAATGTTTAGCTATTTAGTTGCGTATTTTGCCAAAATTCAGGTGTTGTTTGTAACATTAACCCTTTAAATTTTATATAGTTAAGTGGAATAATAGGTTAATGTTATGGATTATTTTATTTGTGTTTGTATTCAACATTTATTTGATATGCATGATTTGTATATGAGTAATTAAGTCTAGATTTTTTTCATATATTTTTTGACAAACATCTTAATTCAAATAGACACCAAAAAAATGAAAAGTTAACAAACCAAATGGATGTACTTATGTGTTGGGCATTAATCAAGTTCCGCATTAGGCCTACTTCTCTCTTCTTCCCATCACCCTAAAATACAACACAATGTCAAGACAAAGCATATGCCTTAAAATGGGAGGAGTCAAAACATTCATTTAAGTTTCCAATAGGTTAAGCAGTTGATTAGGCCTCGCAAGTCTTCCACTATTCTAAAGGATTCACTTGGCTTAAGTCATCATTAACCATAATAATATGAAGTTATCAAAATATGACAATGAGCCTATTATAATTCGACAATCAACCTATCATAATTTGACAAAATTTACCAAAATATGATGAAGTTACCACTCTTAATTTTGGGTTGCCTAATTGCGACTTAAGCTAAGTTTTCCACTCCCCATCCTTATCCGAGGTTGCACTTGCACATTTTGTATTCTTTATTCCGTTAAGATCTTATAAGGTTTTACATTACGATTTGATTAATCCATATCCATCACAAAAAAGAGGGTTGGATGTTTGTAACAAATAAGAGATGTCCATTCCTTTTTATTCCAAAAATGGCTTACATTGAGTTATGGAGATTAAAAATTTGTAAAAATATGAAATTTGATATTTAAACTTTGTATAAAAGTATAATTTGGTATCTAAATTTCAAAGTAGATAATTTATTAGACCATCAAACTTTTTGTTGTTGTATCTATTACTTTGCTATTTCATTTATGAAATGGAAAATGCAGTGTATTTGTGTCAAACAGAGTTAGGAGAAATTATGAAAATTCAATAATATATTTTCTCTTCTAAGTTAGCAAATAGAATAAACAATAGGTTTGATTGGGCATTAAATTTACTTTTTCGAAATTTAGGTTACAAATTGAATTAATATAAAAATTCATATTAAATTTGATATTTACCCAAAAAATTTCCCTAAATACTTTAGTTATTCATAGTTGAACAATCTATCAAAATTCCTATATTTACTAAAATACAAAATCCTAGCATAATTTATAATTTACCCCCTTTTTACATTAGTTCTAATGATAAAAACTCAATATGATCAATTGCCACATCAATCTTCTTACTCTAGTAAAATGCTTCAAAATCTATTAGAACCATAATTGTATTAGAATCTATCATTCATGCTTTGGCATTCAATTCCCACAATACAATGGCCACACATTATCCATTGATCACCTATAGGCCTCCTTTAGCAATCTATATTATGGAACAATCATCGTTTGACACTGAATTCATACTAAATCTTTTTTTATATATAGAATTTTCCTAAATTTTAGTGTTATGATGCCTGTTCTGTATATAACATATTGTAACAAAGGCATATTCATTACAATCAGTAAAGTTTTTTTTATATGAATTTTTCCATTTTAAAAATATAAAATATGAGAATGAAAAACTTCCATTCTTGATTCAAATTTTGATATATTAAGATATTAATGCGCTTAACTTGTTTTTTCAATGCAATGAAGCTAAAAGAGAAGATGATGATGATGATGATGATGATGATGATAATGAATTGGAAACATAACATTTAACATATATTATATATATTATATTTGTACATTAAGCCAATAACCTATTAGGAATCCACGTAACACTAGGCTTGTTACTAGCATGCGGAAGCAAAAGTTACAAGGCAGGTTTCTAAACAAATTTTAAGCTCTCTTGACCAATCATTACCTCTTTTATCAATTACGCCCAATCTATACAATTATAAAGATAATAATAAGAGATAAAAGGGGGGGGGGGGGGGGGGGGGGGTGGAGGAGAAATTACACTATGATATAACGTGGAGTTGAGCCTATCCTTAGTCTCCATGGCCCACAATTATCTCGATTAAGGAAAACTTTACACTTTATTCACAAACAAACAATTGCCTCAACAAGAGGACTTCACATCAATGCCTCACAACCAAGGACTTCACATTTGCTTAACCACAAGTAGGACTTCACATTACCTTAATAAAAGAAGACTTCACTAGAATACTCAAATAAAGTATGCGAATAATGCTTTACAATAGTAGTTTACTAATCTTACTTTTCACTCAACAAATACAAATACAATTTGAGAGAGTATTTTGACATATTATTATCTTATTATACTTTACTCTCATACATAAAAACACCCCCAAACACTCTATTTATAAGTCTCAAGGCAAGCTAGCTATTACTCCTTAAAACAGTTACAAATAGTCTATTAAAAAGTTTGTAACGACTATTTTTTAGACTAGACAAAGCATACCGATGAGCTGGTCCAAATTGATCCCAAAGTGAAGGGCTCGGTTTTGCCCGCGGTTACCTTTGACCAATTCGGCATTGTTTTGTATTTCCACCATAACTTTCTCATTCGAACTCCGTTTGAGGTGATTCAAGATAGTACAGAAAGCTTAGAGAGAGCTCTACAACTTTGTGTTTTTTTTTTTTTTTTTTTATCTTTGAGAGATTTTGAAAGAACCAGGGTCTAAAAATGTACTTGAAGCTACCTACAACAATAAGCACAAAACAAAAACACAAACATAAACATAGACCAAACTTATCACAAATAAGTTTTTGATTACTTAGATGTAACTTAACTAAGTTGTGGAGCATTTGTATAGTACATTTCTCATAAAAAAAAAGATTGTAACCTCCACATGGTTCAACAATCTCCCATTTTTTATGAGAACAATTATTACGCAATATTGCTCCCCCTCAACTTAACGCTCCCCCCAACTTAGCATTCCTCTTCAATTAAGCATTTGAGTAAAAGTTCTCTTGTAAAAGATGTAATGCTCAATTAAAGATTCTTAAGCCATAAGTAATAAACAACTTATTAAATGCAACTTACCTCCTTTACTTAAGCATTCCGAGTAAAAGCTTATTTATAAAATTATGATGCTTAACTAAAATACTTAAATTACACCTAATAAATTACTCATTTTTAGGCATACAAAAACACGCAATCCAGTGTTTTTAAAAAACCGCAGAAAATTTTCTCTAAGGTACAATTAAGTTAAAGACTAGCTCTGATACTAATTGTTTAGAAATTAATGCACCATAGGCTTGCCACTTTCATGGGAAGCGAAGTTATAAAGCGGGTTTCTAAATTGATTTTAAGCTCACTTAACCAACCATTATCTCTTTTTATCAATTATGCCCAATTTATGCAATTATAAAGATAATATTAAATAGATAAGGAAGGGGAAGATTACATTACGATATAACGTAGAGTTCGGCCCACCCCCTAGTCTCCATGGTCCACAATTACTCCACTTAAGAAGGACTTCACACTTCATTCACAAACAAACAATTACCTCCACAAGAGGACTTCGCATCAATACCTCACAACTTAGTACTTCACATTTGCCTACCATAAGTAGGACTTCACATTGCCTCACAAAGAGAGGACTTCACTAGAATACTCAAACCAAGTATGTGAATAGTGCATTACAATATTAGCTCATTAATCTCACCATGTCATTATGCACTCAACAAATATAAATACGATTTGAGAGAGTTTTTTCACATTATATCATCCTATTTATAAGCTCTTAAGGTAAGCTAGTTGTTGCCCCTCAAAATAGTTGCCAACAATAAGATTAGATGGTCTATAAAGGCTATTTTTTGGCCAAGACAGAGTATACCGACAAGCCTAAAGTGGAGGGCTTGGTTTTGCTCGCGATTGCATCTAACTAGTTCGATACTGTTTTGTATTTTTGAAATAACTTTTCCACCCGAACTCTATTTGAGGTGATTCAATATGCTATAAAAAAGCTTACAGAGAACTCTAAACTTTTGTGTTTTGAGCTTTGAGTGATTCTAAAGCATTAGGGCCTAAAACGTGTTTGAAGCCACCTGTAATAATAAGCACAAAACAAAAACAAAAACAAAAACATAATAAGGCCCAAACATATCACAAACAATTTTTGCTTATTATATGTAACTCAACTAAGTTGCAGAACATTTGTATAATACATTTTCTCATCAAAATAAGATTATAATCTCTACATGGTTCAACAATCTCCTCCTTTTTTATGAGAACAATTGTTGCACAACATTGCTCCCCTTCAACTTAGCGCTCCCCCTCAATTAAGCACTCAAGTAAAAGCTTACTTGTAAAAGATGTAATGCTCAATTAAGGTTCCCAAGGCACATGTAATAAAAAACTTATCAAATGCAACTTAACTTCCTCAGTTAAGCTTTTTGGGTAAAAGCTCATTTGTAAAGATATGATGCTCAACTAAAAGACTTAAATTGTACTTAATAAACAACTCATATTTAAGCATACAAAAACACACAAGTGTTTTTAAAAAACAACAGGAACTTTTCTCTAATATGCGGTTAAGCATTAACCTTAGAGACCAACTCTGATACCAATTATTAGAATTCCATGCACCACTAGGCTTGTTAGTCACGTGCAGAAGCAGAAGTGGAAGCGAAAGCTATAAGGTGGGTTTCTAAACTGATTTTAAGCTTACTTAAGAAACCATTATCTCTTTTATCAAATATTTGCAATTTATGCAATTATAAAGATAATAATAAAGAGATAAAGAAATAGAAGATTATACCGTGATATAACGTAGAGTTCGGCCTGCCGCCTAATCTTCATGATTCGCAATTACTTTACTTAAGGAAGACTTCGCACTTCATTCACACACAAACAATTGTCTCAACAAGAGGACTTCACATCAATTCTTCACAACCGAGGACTTCACATTTGCCTACCACAAGTAAGGCTTTGCATTGTCTCACAAAGAGAGGACTTCACTAGAACACTCAAACAAAGCATGTGAATAGTGTCTTACAAAATTAGCTCACTAGTCTTACTATGACACTATTCACTCAACAAATACAAATACAAATACAAATACAATTTGAGATAGTATTTTCACATAATATCATTCTATTAAGCTTTACTCTCATACATAAAAATACCTTAAACATTTTATTTATAAGATCTCAAGGTAAGCTAGCTGTTTCCCCTCAAAATAGTCACCAACGCTCATATTAGAAAGTCTGTAATTAAGGATGCAACCGGGGTGGGTTTGGGACAGGTCATATAAAACCCGAACCTACCTCGGTTCATTATAGGGTTTTCCAAATCCGACCCATGACCCTATAGTTTTTTTTTTCAATACCCAAACCTGCTCCTATAGGGTTTTGACCCTAGCCTGCCCCGTTCTGCTGACCAGTTTATCTCTTTTCTTTCCTTTTTTTTTTTATAATCTTTTTTATTTTCTTTTACATTACAACTAAAGGACGGTAGGTCAACCATAACTATTAAAATATGAGAGGAAAACTCAGTTGAGTCATTACAAGAAAATTTATGCTTTGTCTTTACAACTTGAGGAAAGATAATAAAAAAGATGTAAATATTTAACCAAAATATCCTTAGCCAATTCATTTCCCACTAAATAATAAAAATTTCTACTTGACAGTAAATCCTTAGCCAAAACATTACCTATAGGTTCAACCTATTATTTCCCAAAACATCTCCTATAGGTCAACCTATTATTATGTTTTCTTCTATGATTTTATTATATTAAATTTTACATAATTGACGGGTTCGGGTTACCCATCGGGTATTTTCATTGACCTGAACTCGCCCCGAAAATCTATAGGGTCAACCTATTATTTCCCAAACCTAACCCGTGACCCTATAGGGTTTTTAACGGGCGGGCAGGTTGGATACCTGTAATAACTCGACCCGATTGTATTCCTATATGTAACAACTATTTTTTAGCTTAGACAGAGCATACCAGTGAACCGATCCAAATCGAACCTAAAGTGGAGGGCTCAATTTTACCTGCGATTGCTATTGACCAGTTCAACATTGTTTTGTATTTCGCCCATAACTTTTTCATTCAAACTTTGTTTGGGGTGATTGAAGATGTTATGAAAAGCTTAGAGAGAGCTCTATGACTTTTATGTTTTGAGCTTTGAGAGATTCTAAAAGAATTAGGGCCTAAGACATACTTGAAACCACCTGCAACAACAAGCACAAACAAAAAATATAAACATAATAAAGCCCAAACATATTACAAATAAGTTTTTGCTTATTAGATGTTACTTAACTAGGTTGTAGAGCATTTATGCAATACATTTTCTCATCAAAATAAAGTTGCAATCTCCACATGATTCAACGTAACCTTGTCGCTTAACAACATTTCCTTTGGTCCCTCAAGTGAGATTTACTAGGTTTCAATCCTCCATTCTCATTTTAATAGATATATTATATAATATATAAATGTATGTATGTATGTATGTATGTATGTATGTATGTATGTACATAAATAAATTTTATATTTGCCATAGTTTTTTTTAAATTTTTTCTTAGACAAAAAAAAAAAATTGATATTAGCACTAAATATATATATCGAGATGAGTAGTGTAGAAGTACCAATATGTATTATACCATTTCATCTATCTTGAAGGCGGTTACTCATATGACACTTACAAAGCACCACAATAAGAAATATAGTCCTATGATAAACCAATTGCTGGCTAGCGGATTGGATACACAAAATTGCCTTAGTTTCAAAAACATCACCTAGAGGAAAATACATAATTTTTCAAAATAAAATTCACAATATTTTCTTCGAAAATAATGAAATCATCTGGCATAACATTGAAACAAAATATGAAAAAAAGTTCATAAAATATGAAGAAACACAATAAGGTAACATGCAAGAATAAAGACACCTACTGACGGAGAAGACACATACAACTACAAGGACAACAAAAAATCGACAAAAGACAAGATAAGAAGGAATTATAAAACAGTTGAATATGATAAAGCACTACTATACACTTTAAGTTTTGTAACAATTATTTTACTATTTTCCTCTTTATGTATATGTCCCTGAAAAAGAATATGAAGTAGAGGTATGGTCAGCCCTTTGGATTTCCATGTAAACTTTATTCCACTAACTTGAGAAGGTATTGAGAATTAGAGAAACTTGATAGCACACATCTAAGCATCTCCAATCACTCTAAAAAACACTCCCACTTCAAGCTTGATATCATTCCTATACAACATCTTCAATTACAAGACAATGACACACTCTTACACTATAACAACACTTTGGGAACCACCCCCTGCTATATAATCTTCATTTTCTTGTAATTACCATGTGTGGAATATTCATTGTAAACAACCGTTTGTGGCAATAATATCGCAGTTTCTGTAAGTTCTCCTTCTCTTTATTATTTTATATAGCTTTTTAAGGTTTTAGCAAAAAGGAACAAAATTCGTTCTTTTTGATATTGATTTTTATCATCTCCACTTCTAGCTTTCTCTAGTCTGAAACTCTCAACCTTTATTATTTCTTATTTCCTTTCTACTTCACTTGGTCTTCGATTCTCTCATACTTGGTATCAAAGCCAAACCAAGGTTTCATAATATTTGATAAGGCATACAGTATCTAGCCGTTGTTATGCTTGATTATTTTTACGTCGAAAGGACATTTATAGGGCTTTTGTTGGCTTAAGATTGATGGTTTGATCAATGAGTAGAAATGTTGATTTGTGAAAGTTGATGTTGGCTCTAGTATCAAGGAAAAGTTGAATAGAAGGTTCATTGGAAAGAAAAAGAGAGTAAACATAAGAAACACACAAGATAGAAGGAAGGCGAAAGTTATGATATTAATTATTACTAGTGGATGTTGCACCTACTATATGGGTGCTAAAAAAGGATATTAGATTAAATAAAATAAACCACTTGATTTTTTATTTTATGAATACTTAATTTTATAAAAATCTTTAATAATAAACGTGTAGTTTTTATTACATTGTAATCCATGAAATGGAATATTTATCTTTTCATGTGTTTTGTATAATGCGGTTTACTGAATTTTTGTATCGTTAATACACTATAAAAATATTTCACACAAAGTGACCTTGTCAAGTAGCATTATAAGGACTACATGGAAATAACTGTACAATGTGCTGAGTTAATGGCGGCAGGTATAGAAGGTAGATTCAATGAAAGTTGTAGAACATGTAGTGGGAGGATGTAACTTTCACACCCCTGGGTTGGATCAATTTTGTAAAATGATAAATTTAAAATTTATATTTGCATTAAAAACATCAAAAGACTTTTGACTTTAATAATATATAAAGATAATAAAAGTAATGGTTTTTAGTATTTAATAGCATAAAAGTTCATATAATATTTCGAGCTATTACTTTTCAGCATATGATATCTAAATATACAAATCAACAATTTCATAAATTCTGTCTTGGTCTCATGTTATCTATTTCATATAAAAAAATATTTATATATCAAAATTTTTAGTTTTCACGTTACTATAAAATGGAGTGCTCCTCGTCCAACAAAGGTATATCTCCTCTGCGGCTAGTTTTCCTTTCCTTTTCCTTATCTACTCATCACTGTTTGCTCAGTTAATAAAGGTGTATTCTTCAACAACTCCAGACCAAATTTGAGCAATGAAAGCAATAACCCAGCTCCTCCATTTCGACATTAATTACCACACCTTGCTGATAATTTCTACAAACAACCGTCATCCTACCCATCTTCACTATTGCAACGTCACCAACCGACAACTCTTGAAAACTCCTGTACTTGCTTTGGCTTGGTCGAGAGCGGTGTCATGTGAACCTCGTTTCCGGCAAATTATGGCTGCTGCTGGTGGAATTCCACTTCCACCGCTTGATTTGACGGAAGACAACGTCCGACAGGTCTTACAGGACGCTAGAGTCGAGGTAAGTGCTACATTCTGCTTTCTGATTCCATGCATGGCCTTGCATTAAATTTGCAGTTTTCTTATTGTGATAATATACAGTATATCATTCATGTATATGTATATATACATATTTTGGGGTTAAATTGTTTCCGATCTTTATGTGTACTTGTTGTCCATTTTGTTAAGAAAATGTGCACAACAACTTTAACTTCCTGTACGTTTGGATTGTCGCTTAGATTATTTTAGCATCGATTTTAAATTGAACCGATATTGAATCGATATGTATAACAGTTTTACCCTTAAATTGATTAAGCCAAACTGATACTAAACCACTACTAAACCAATAGATAGAAAATGAGGCCTACATTATCGTTGCAGGCTTAACCACAAACAAGCAAGAACGCTGATATAAACATAATAACGAGCGTTCTACAACTATAATCTTACAGTTAATTATGGTTGTATTTGGTACATAAATTGAATTCTTCCCACAAGCGACCGATCCAACCAACCGAATTGGATTGATTGTTTCTGTTGGCCATCATTGTATGATTGTGAATCTAAATTAATCATGGTATCAAAGTAGGAAATACATACAGAGTTCATACTGTTGTCCAATAAAGTGGTCTACTTAGTGAGTTTCAAACAAACTCGTAGTACGCAGGGAGTGCTGGTTTAAATATAAAACCATACTAAGTTTAACAAGATAAGACACAAGCAGCATTTAGTCCAAAGGGTTAAGCTTATGCAATTGCTTATAGTTGATGCTCTGTACCCATGTCCATGGTTAATGAAGAAAAGTGAACTTGTGCTCGCGATATACGGTGCTGCGAGAAGAACCTCTTACAAAAGACAGTAGAATGGATATGAAGGCTAGTGAAGTGGAGGCATGTAAGGTCATTTGTTGTCAATAAACACATAGGCAGTTTGGCCATCCCCCAAACATTCAGGGTTAATGAATTTAAACTACAGCAAGGGAATGTTGAAGGAGAAAAAACATGAAAATGGTGTAGAGAATGGATATCTGATTGTTTATGATTTATTATACGTTGAGAAGAAGTTGATAGAGATGCATGACGAATAATTAGCAAATATGACCATTACCTAGGGATGGACTGTCTCTCAAGACACTGGAGATGAAAAAGCCTTGATTTGAACCTTAGCAACCCAATTTTATTGAGCAAAACTATATCATAGATCAATAGACAGTAGATTTGCAAACATGTTAGTATATCTGCATCCAAATGATTTTAACACCAAAATCATAATTGACTATAGATCCACAGCATAAGCAAAACCCAGATGTCAAGGAATTTTCAGTATTGCCATAGGTCAGATGGTTGCTTTCTTTACAACAGATTTTGTGATTTCTTAAAAATTAGTTCCTCTCAAGTGTTACACATTACATTAGCTAAATGTGCCTCCAATCTGTTGTACATTCTAAGCTGTTGCTACTACTGAGAGATGTCATTTCTCCCCTCCATCCAAATAATCTCTATCCATGTATAAACCCTTGCTGAAAATCATCCAGGTACTAGGATAGATGTTGCACCATGTTTACCTTGACAATGATCCCTTTCAAATTTTATTTAACCTTTTCTTTTTGTCAAGCTTACTTTTTATTATTATTTTTTTTTCTTTTCATGTTTATATCATTTCAAAAGCATGTAGGCAACAACAACATCAAACACTTTGACTTGAAAAATCATGATATTGGAATCTGATTTAGAAAGCAGTTCTTTTGCAGCTTGCTCAGCTTTTCGACAGTTCTGTTGGCATAACAGGTAGCAAAAAAAGTAGAGACAATTGATACTGCTTTTAATCTATTCATATGCATGAAACATTTTATAAAAGCCCATATGTTGCAGGAGAAGTTAAACTTGCTGAGCTAGATGGGCCCTTTGTAAAGATTAGTCTGAGAGGTCGGTTTTGGCACAAACGTTCCACAGTTTTAGCCAGGATTGGCAATTATTTGAAGCAGAGAATTCCTGTAAGCATTTAAGCTCTTGAATGAAACATTGTGCCTTTGCATTTACCTGGAATAAAAGCTTTGATTATGAGATACTTGTGTTGTTGCCAGTGATGTGCTAATATTCCATTTGCAGGAAATCTTGGAGGTAGAGATTGAAGATGAGAAACAGTTGGATGACAGCCCAGAAAATTTTTAAGGTACTCATGAGCAGAATTGATGTTAAGATCTGATTAAGTAGTTGGGAAAGTTCTGTAAGCAATTGCCAAGAAGATAGCATCATTGTCTAAGGATGTATCTTTGTGCTCATCAGGTAAATTTGACAGGTTTTTGGTTACATAAACCCAAATGGCTTTCTCCAGTTGTATTAAAAGTTGGGGAGAAGTCTGCTTGAATACAGAACCAAGAGTAACATCTACGATCATCCCGGCAACTACTTCCTCCAACAACCAAACTGGGGAACTATTTAGATGAAGGACGATTATAAGCTGTCCGTCCCATTATTGCTTTGGATGAGAAATTTTTTCCGTAAACTTCTTATGAGTCTAAGCAGAAGCAAGTAGATCCCTATGAGAGCAATATGAAGGGAAAAACTTCTGATGATTTTATTATTGTCTATGTAAAATTAATTGTTTTGCACAACAGAAGGGGACCATTAATTGTCCTTTTAATAGAGATACTGTGATTTCATGCCACTATTGGTTTCAAGAAAGAGCTTGCATTAGATGCATAATTGATAGTACTATAGCTTCCATACCACAACTTTCAACTTTAAAGGAAGAATTGGCCCTTTTTTTTTCCTCCCTGGATATGCAGATCCATGCTCCTAATTTTTCATCATTGAAAAAGACAGATCACTGAAGAGGAGCATGAACTGAAGAAACAGTGATGGGATAAATATATCTGTGGAACATTATGTACTAATCCTCGGCAGGCCAAGGAACAGCATGGACTTGATCAAATTGAAAACAGACCCTAGGGAAAACGAAGAAGCTGATATATGTGATTGGCAGCAATTTTCTAGAAAAAGTTTCTGATGATGAGTATTCAGCATTGGATAAACTGAAATACTTATTTGCCTTGTCTCTTTTCTTCTTTCCGTACTCCCTCTTGCCAGGATGGCCGTGTGAAGGCTTGGAACAAGCGTCTTAATACCATCATTGTCTCACCATAACAAAATACACAACGGTTTTTCTTCCAAGAAACTTGCAGGATAAGAATTAACCTTTTTCTTTTTAATTTTTTAAAAATAGTAGAATCAATTTAGCAAAAAGTATTGCCAAATTATAAACATTTTGACCTCGAGATACACAATATTAGATCTCAAAATCATGTGGAATCACACTTTGAAAGAAAAGTTCATTGCTAACTTCAATTATTTGTTGAGGTACATAACAAGATTTTTTTCCTATCAAATATGAAAAATATACAAACTTCCACATGAAATGCTGTCTACCATGTAAGTGTTATAGACTGAACTTGTGCGACAGTGGGTTTGTGTAACGTAAACGCAAAAAGGAAAATACTTCTCGGTCATGCATCCTTTTAAATAGGTATTTAGAGGATCGATGATTTTATCCAAAACATCAGAAAGAGGTACAGCAAGAACATAAGCTTTGCATTTGAAGAAAGATTCTTATGGGTGAAACATTTTGAAGTAGTCATATACTTGCTTCTGATACGAGTTAATCAATTTAACATCTAAAATAACTCTTCATGTACGTCAATAGTAACAGCATCAACTTTTTTTTAGGTAATAAATTGATGGATTTCAAAGTTTTATACATACCAAATTGATCAATTTCAAAGTTCAAGTGCTTAATGGTATATTTTGCCAAAATTCAGATACCATTGATGATGTTATTTCTTTATGATATTGTGTTCAATAGAGTTCAGGCGGCTAAATATGATTCTATGAATGTTGTCTGTTACTATCGATGTTACGTTTTTATGTACATCAAGCTAAGTCATCCTACTCTCATCCACTAATAAGATCAACACATAAGAAAAGAATCCTGAAAGCTATAAAGATTTGCACATGGACAAAGCAAACATTCTCTTCAGAGTCTACAGTTCTCTAGCTTTATGGAGAGACTAGTTTGTATTCCTTCACAAATTATTATTTATACATGATAAAAAACACTAGGCTTCTCAATTGTTTGGCCCTCTTAACCACATTGAGCTTCCACCAATAGTGACGAGCCGAGGTAGAGTTTTCTCCTTGCTTTATACTTTACCATTTTTTAGGGGATAGACTAAGTGCCAAATCCATCAGGTTTTGACATTTCGAGGTCAAGCTGAAAAATAATACAATTGCTAGCCATTTTAAGTTTCCATAAAACTCTGTTTCTTTTATCTTTGCACAAAATTCCCGTTTCAACAATTTCTTTCAAACCATTCCTCCAGAACAAGTTTTGAGGCTATCTACATAGTGCAAGCATATGCTAAACCAATATAAAGTCTTGTAGAATGGTACATGTTCTTGGAGGTAACCATTCACACTACTGTTGTGCCACTCCACTTGTCAAAAGATTAACGCTGTGTTTGGTTTGGTGGAAATCGACCAAAACCAATGGAAGATGAAGGAAATGGGATGAATCTTGTGTGTTTGGTGATTATAAGTGGTGGAAAATAGGATGAAGTGGGGGGTGGAGTTGAAGCCATGATATTTTAGTCAGGGGTTAAGAAAAAAACGGCGGAAATGAAGAGAAGTGAATTAAAATGACAAAAATACCCCTTACAATGAAATAAAAAGAATAAAGTAAGGGCATTTTAGTCTATTTATATTTTAATTCTCTTCCTTTCTTTTATCATCCCAACCAAACAACATCAAAAGCAAAAATTTCACCTCATTTCCTTCCACTTCCACCTTATAAATCCAAACAAGAAATAAGAATAACATTTCCCTCCATTTCATTTCCATTCTTGTCCTTTCTATTTATTTCTGTCCATTTCTACTTTTAAAAAAATTGCCAAACACGGCGCAAGAGCAAGAGACTCAAAAGCTTGATAAGCTGATTTATTCCATAATTGGAATGGCTCCATTGTAGAATTTCAAACCCCAGATACTCTGGCGGATCTACAAGAAATTACACCACATCCCATACAGTTACATATATATTTTCTTTAATATTACAAAATAGACATTTGAATCCTTTGAGGCTGCATCTGACACCAAGAATAAACTTTGCTTTGTACAGTTTCCTAATGAAAGTGAAACAAAAACTGAAAAAAATCTTGGTAAATAGCTATTCCCCCGACAGTTTTCTTCTCTCTGTTACTAATGCCCTTCTTATAGCAGTTTTGGCATTAGAAATTCCATCCATTAGTTTATTGTATGTACCAATATCTGGTATGAGCTCTTTATCCAACATCTCACCAACCAGTATTTCTCCTTCCTTCCTCTTTTTTCTCTGATACAACCAGATATCAAAATCCTATATGTCATACAATTAGGCTCCAAACCTTTGCTTTCACCTAACAACCTCAATTTATTTGCTTCCATTGTCTTCCCTTCCCAACATAGATCTTCAAGCAAACAATTGAATGTTACAATATCAGGCAAGATGCCTTCTTTAAGAATCTTTTCCATCAAACGGTGTGCATCATCTCTTCGTCCCACCCTTCTCAAAGCTTCAATCAAAGTGGTACAAGCAATCAAGCTAGGGCCATTTCCTCTCTTCCACAATTCACTAACAATCTCTAATGCTCGAACTGGATAACCTGAACCACCGAGCACCTCCACTAGACTAAAATAATCATACTCTATAGGCAACACTCCTCTTCTTGAAAAATCAATCAACAGGTTACATGCCCTATCTATCATCCCTTCTCTACACAACCCATCAATCAAAATCTCACAAGTTGGACCTGACAATTCATATCCCAACTCGATCATTTCATAAGCCATGCCAATCCCTTCCTCAAATTTCTTCTCCCTAAACAACCCTTTAATCAAAGTATTGAAAGTCGGCACATTTGGCTTACAACCCTTTTCCTTCATCTCCTTAAACAACACCAAACCTTCTTCGAACCGTGAATTCCTACAAAAACTACTAATCACAATATTAAAAGTAACCACATCAGGCTTCACTCTATTTCTAACCATCTCATCATAAATCTTCATAGCCTTATCATGCTCGTTGCATTTAACAAATCCATGAATCAAACCATTATAAAAACCACACTAGGCCTACCGTCAATTAACTTTTTCATGCCCTCAAAAGCATTCATAGCCAAATCCAGCTTGCCTACTCTACAATAAGCATTGATAGCGAAACCGAACATGGGTTCTGTCCTTGGGCAGGAAAAGATCCCATCCGAACATGGACAGGGGTTCGACGACATGAACTGGAGCAAAAAATTCAATGGATCAAACCTATGAGACATAGCCAGAGTCCTTACCATCCATTCAAAGGTGGAGTGATCATGCCTATAGGAATCAATAGTGGAAGCCCAATTGAAGATGTGGAAATCATAGAGGGTGAAATTGGGGTGGTGGTGGAGCTTGTTTTTAAGGAAGTGGAGAGAGAGAGTGGTGTCAGTGGGAAAGTAAGATGCGTTTTGATGAAGTTTGTGAGGTGGGTTTGGTTTTGGGTTGTGGAGAGAGAGAGTTGGCAATGGAGGTAAAGGTGGAACTTTGGGAATGAAATGAGGGAGGAAAGAGATTGGGAAGAAGGTGAAGAGGGTTTTTGGGGTTTAGGAAGCGCCTTGAGGATTTTTTTAATCGCCATGTTACTGAAAATTGAAGAAGAAAGAGAGTGAAAAGAAAAAAATACAGCTTACTTAAAAGAAAATTTAAAAAATAAAAATAAAATAAAAGGGACAGCTATATTAAAACGGTGCCGCTTTACTTTTAACGAGTCGATCGTATTTAAAAAGAAAAAAAAAGGGCTGTAAAATTGAAGAACCCTAGCTTGCTTTTTCTGGTGAAAATCAGGGTTTATCACTGGAAGATGAAAGGAGGTGTCTTTCTGGCAAATTCAAACACCCATTTGGATTTGATCACCTTAAGCTTCGGTGCTTCATTAAATGGTTTCAAGAATTACTCAATTCAAGTTGCACGTTTGCCTTCACTTGTCTCAAGTAAGGATTTTCTACTCTCTCTCTTTCTCTTTATTTGAAATTTCGTTATATAATTTTTTTTCCTTTTTACACAGAATTTTCACGAGTTTCTATCCACTGTGCTGTTCGGTTTCGACCTTGCATTGACATCCACAAGGTAATCTCACTGTCACAAGCATTCGGGTAATTCAAAATTCGTGCATTTTGCTGAAGAATTTGCTGGGTTTAAATTATATTTGTTATTCTATTGAATTCTTGAATTGATTGAATTATAAGAAAATAAAATTGTGTTTTTTTATATAGGGGAAAGTGAAACAAATAGTTGGGTCTACGCTACGAGATTCATCGGATGGTTCGACTTCACTCGTGACGAATTTTGAATCAGATAAGTCACCGTCAGAGTTTGCAAATCTATACAAGGAAGACGGGCTTACGGGTGGTCATGTTATTATGCTTGGAGCAGATCCTCTTAGTGAAGCTGCTGCCATTGAAGCCTTGCACGCCTATCCTGGTAAATAGCAAATCATTTCTTCACTTGCAACGAACAGCTTTATGCCTTTTAGCAATGCATTGTACATGACTTGTGAAATACACTGTTTTTCGTGTAATTTATAAAGTGGGTTTTCTGCCATGCTTGTGATTAATTTTGTTTTATAAATAGGTGACTAAACCAAAGTTTGTCCTTGGGTTTATAATCGTGTACTTTAAGTTATTGTCTAAGCTAAAGCTTGTACTGCAAGTGAGAAACGAAAAATTTTCTAGGATTTTCCTACAAGACAACAAAGATAAGAAAATTACAGATATTATTACATTAGTGAGAGTGAGAATTTTTAGTCCTAGTTACATTCATGAAGTGCTACTTAAGACTTTTGGATTTGCTAGAAAAGGAAGCACGTACTGATTCTTGTTAGAATTTTCTATATCCTTGTTTTCCCTCATTGTGCATATGATAAACTTAATAGTATTTTGGTATGTAGTTGTCTATCTTTTAACTTATAGGGAGTACTGGTTTAATCTAGGTGGTATGCAGGTTGGAGGTGGGATTAATTCTGAGAATTGTATGAGTTACATAAAAAAGGAGCAAGCCATGTTATTGTTACATCAGTATGTAGCCTTCCTATCTTAGTACCTTTATATCTGATGTGTTTATTGCATTTAGCGATGGGAACCATCAGTTAGTAATATTGCATTTAGGAATGGGAACTATCAGTTAGCCATATTACTATACAGTCATGACTCCCAATGCAGGAGTCTTATTTGATATTTGACTTCTGGTCGTTTTACAGTACGTATTTAACAATGGGCAAATGGACCTTGAAAGACTCAAAGATCTTGTGCGCATTGTTGGAAAAGAGAGACTTGTCTTGGATCTAAGCTGCAGGAAGAAGGTACAGCATTAATTTCCAATATATATATATATATATTTTCCCCCTGCAATTGATGGTTATTGCTGATACCAATTGGGAGAATAAATAGGCAATGGTCAAATCCATTAAGGTCTGGAATTTTAGACTGTTATATAATCATCAACTTCAATGGTTGCCCTGGTAATTTTTGTATAGATTTATTTGATGTTGAGCACGTGACTTACGGATAGAACAGCTTCACTAGATTTGATATGTCTAGTATTTTGGGTGGATTTATTGAGATGAGGGTCAGTATCACCATTACCTATCTACCTGGGACCTCTTTCTTTCATTCATCCACCTGTATCAGTAATTTTTCTTAGCATGTCTGGCCAAAAAGGACCCAAAAAAAAAAAAAATAAATAAATAAAAAAAGAGAGGCTTTTATAGGAATACAACTCAACTGCACGGAATGATGCATGGCTTTTATAGGAATACAACTCACCTGCACGAATGATGCATGCTAACTTTATTCTTTTTCCCCAATTTTATTTTGGTAGCTTGTTTCCAATATTTCTCAATTAGACAATTGCATCAATTTTCTTCAATTTTTGTGCATACAATAAGGTATACCGATAGATACATTTGTTAGAAAAGAATCTTCAAGCCTAATTCCTATTAATTGTCTAACTGTATCCCAATTCCCAGAATAGATAGATGATCGTATCAAGAAGTTAATGAACTTCCAACATCTTAGTTCGTCTTTGAATTAAATCTGACTTGTACCCACCACTCCTTTGTCAAATGTATGGAAGATTATCTCAATTACATATCTCATATGTGCCTTGTGACCTTGTCACATACTATGATGTAGAAATTGTATGTGACTGGCTAATGACTTTTCATTTTCGAGCCCTTTTCCTAGAGAAACCATGCACCATCCATTCGATTAGTGCATTACATGGATGTTTTCATGTTTTTAACTGACATCTAACTTACAAATTTTCAGAGATCATTGTCTTCCATTTCGTAATATGCAGGAGGGTAAATATGCCATAGTGACTGATAGGTGGCAGAAATTCAGTGATGTCTATCTGGATGAAAGTGTTCTTGATTTTCTGGCCAAATATGCAGATGAGTTCTTAGTCCATGGTGTTGATGTTGAGGGTAAAAGGTCAGCACAACTCATCTTGTTTCTGAAAGGGGCCATATTGTCTTTTCGTTCTACTGGCCAAACTGCTCCTTAACAATAAATGAGTAGTTTGGAAGACTGACTGGAAAGTCTTCCTGAAATTCCTTTATGGCTAATTTGTTTCTCAAATTGTGTAATCATTATAAGAGTATGCTGTGTTTCTAAGAAAAGTGAATTTCTTTAATGGGTTATGAAGCAAAACAAATGAAAGGTTAATGCTTTTTTAACTATGTACATCTAGTGATAATCATGTTTAAGGTCTTTTGGAAGCGTCTTTTATATGTCAATATCTTTTCTATATATTGTATTTGACCCATATCTATACGTGGATCCCATGTTTGGAAAGCTATTTAAATTATATTTGATTTGTTTTGGTGTCAGACTAAAATTTGGATGAATTATCTTTTTTGTGTCGTGTCATAACTGTGGTGAAGATGGCAATTAATATTGTTGGTTGATAAGAGATTCACGTATGTTTGAAGGCAAAAGTTGACTTTTTTATGGGTTTTTATTTTATTTATAAAACTAAATAGAATATATGGTAAATAAGCGAGACTATATAGGGATTTGTTAGGAATTTAATTTTAGAAACATATATATTTATACTTTCATCTTTTGGTATTTATCTTTGACATACAAAATATAAAAATGATGCAAAAAAAAAAAGAAAAAGAAAAAGTAAAAATCAACAAATAATCTTTCTCTCATTTTTCTATATGCTAGAATAGAATAGGTTGAAATAAAATGCTTATTTGAGAACAAGTTAGCGGGGAGATAATGTTATTGTGTTTTGCCTTTGAAAATATTTTATAGTAATTGTCTCTAAGAGCATTTGTGAAAACACTGCCTGAGAAATTCTAAATTTTACATTGATGACTCATTTAGAGAGGGCCAGCTGGGTCCCTGCTCTGATTCTTAAAGTACCAGTTCTTGCTTTTGGATTAAGGGAGCCAATTCACATGGTTCCCCAGATTGAAAAGTGGTCTTGGCTGGTTTGGGCTTCAAATTTTCTTTTTAAACAAAAGTTTGGTACTGATACCCATTGCTCTTTAAGAGGAACTGAGTGATTAGATCTGGCCATTGGCCGCCCCTCTATCTACACAAATGCTACCCCTTCTTGCCTTTGATGCTGACTTTAGAAAAATTTTTCATGAATTTGATAGAATAAAAGAAAAATGTCCTGATTAACATGCTTCTCGTGGCAGTAGTGCTGTTGCCTTCCTTGACTTATTATTAACTGCTAAGTATGTACTGCCTAAAATGGTTTAATGGCTATAGACTTAACTGCTTTAATCAATCAAATGAGGATCTGCACTGCTCTCTGTATCGTAGGTGATGGCACTCCTACTGTATGATTGTAGCCATAATAACTCCTAATTTGAATGTTCTCATATAAAATTATGTTGTTACCATGTTTTTCAAATCTATTTAATTATTTTTCCTTCCATGAAAGCAGGCTGGGAATTGATGAAGAGCTTGTGGCTTTGCTTGGCAAGCATTCACCAGTAAGTTGAATAATTCATCAACTAATCATGGAGTCATTGTTTTTCCCCATCATCCTTTTTCCCTGATTTCGATCAAGTTTTGCATTTTTCTACGTAATGCGTTTTAGTTCTAATGAAAGGATGTCCAGATTAGCAGAGTCCGAAGCCATACACTTCAGTAAATCAAATAAGGGTTTGGATGTCCTTAAATTTTCAATCTGTCGTCATATGAGTATGTTTATCATGCTGAGCAAGCTCTTGGTATTAACTTTTAAATATGAAGGGGTGGCCCCCAGTGCATATGTTCTGGGTGCTTTATCGAACGGACCAGGGTTCTTTTTGTGGATCAGTCATGTTTATCTATTGGAACTATGCTTTGTCACAACGAACACCCTCTTGAATATTGTTGTGTAAGCACATTAAAAACAGTAAATTTGCCTCTATGCAGATTCCTGTAACATATGCTGGTGGTGTGATGGAAAGGGATGATCTGGAGACGATTAAAGTTGCTGGACAGGAACGTGTAGATGTCACTGTGGGTAGTGCTCTGGACATATTTGGGGGCAACTTACCTTACAGAGAGGTCGTTGCATGGCATGCTCAGCAGCAGTCTCATCTGCAGTCCTCAAACACATGATTTAGCCGTGCTTGTGCCACTTTCATCCATGTGGTTGCATTGTGCGCATCAAGCATAATTGCTGAATGATTCATTTCGCTTATGGATTGCCCACCTCATTTTGAATGGCAAGGCAGGTTTGAGGTTCATGCTATTGGTGCAAGACGCAATACAGGGCTTTGTGGTTTGGAATAGCAGTCTCTTGAGTATCGGAACGGTGATTTCTATAGTTGTGACCCCCCAAATGTGCAACATGCAAAGCTGGAACAATCAAGCTGATCCCATTGATGTACTAGGTTTTAACTTGCAACCTTTTAAGTTAATGAGACTTTAAGATATTGAAATGTTAAACCATCAAGTTCAGCAATTGAAGGCTTCATATTTTGCAAGAACTTGAAAAGATTTAATCGGCGGAGGCAACAAGTGACTCTTACATTATCTATGAATGGAGGGACGACTTGGGATGGCAGGAATTTGAAAGGGAAATTTTATTTTTCCCATGTTCAGAAAAGGGAGGGAAAGAAAATTAATGGATTCAGGAAAGTTTCCAGCCTCCATCAAAATCACTATGCTTAAATTTGTAGGGAATTGGAATGTAATTCAAAGAAAATTCTCATCTTATTCTCAAAATAAAGGTGCACTTATAGGAGTTTTTATGCATTTTAATAAAATTAAAACTTATATCTTCAGCTTTCCCCATTTTCTTTTCTCCTAATCTAGATGGTTTGAGAATTGTAATGTTTACCTCTTCTTTCCCTTGCTTTTCCTCCCTTTTAATTCTTTTCATCTCCTTCTAGTGTTGGTGTAGGCGTCTAGAGGCAAAGTTGAAAATTAGCAGTTGTGATAATGAGTAGCCATAATAGAAACTATCAATAGAAAATAATATCCATTTTTGGGGAAGAAAAGTCAATTATTTATCTATTTTTGTTCCTCCACCCATCCCTTCCTCTATCTCCACTAGTAGTTGCCTGGTTGGTATGCTATTTTTGCAATCCTTGGCTATTTGTTGCTATATGTCAAAAGCTATTTAAAATTTGATAAGTTTTGTTTAATGTATTAATATTTTAAGTGGTTAAAAAAGATATTGATATTTAGGTAAATTTATTTAAGATATTAATGTTTTAAATAATTAAAAAAAAGAATTAACATTTTACAAAATGAGTTAATTAAGGTATTTATATAGGATCGTCAAAATTTTTTTAAGGAAAATTAATTTAAATATTGATATATCATTTGATTTACTTTGTAAAACATTAATTTATCATATTAAGTACTAATAATGTTAAAACCTTAAATATTTTTAAACATTTATATCTTTCATTGTAAATTACTCTAAAATAAAGTAATTGAGAAGAGATTAAAAAGAAAAATCTATGAAGAATTATCTGTGGAGTTTGGTTTTTTCAAAAAGAAAAAGTTTCTAGAATTATTAATAGAAAATAAAATATTATTAGTGGAAGATAGAATTAATAGTAATTTATAAGACGAGATAGTAATTTTTAAGTCAAAATTAGTTAGGGCTTTCGAACTAAGTTATTTGCTTTAAACTATCACAAGAAAAAAAGATTCAATCAATGTGATACGTCACGTATTCTGATAAGTGGTGGGTAAGTACCAATATGTTTTGAACAAACAGTAAGAATAGTGTATAATTTTTATAAAATTGTCCACATAAAAAGTTTTATAAATATTTATATGTTACTAATCATTCTATATGTCGTATCATACTGAATGAATCTTATCTCATTTTACGAATAATATTAAAAGAGTAGAATCCCTCCTATATTTCTACCGAAAAAATTCTCGTAGTAGACTGGAAGTAGATATCAAGCTTGATATTAATTAGGAACCCTTGGATCAAGTATTTAAAAAGATCCATTAGTGATTTGTTGATTTGGCTAGTAATGGCCTTTGATTTAAGGAGTTGCAAATGATAATAAAGCAATTCCAATCGATTTCCTATAGTGATTTCTTCATTGCTGCAAGATAAGTAGATTGTGTTGGTAGCAATATAAAAAATTTTTACTTTAAGCATATCAAAACTTATCTAAAAGACAAATTTGATATACAAGGAGATTGATACGGATAGACGGTAAACATTTCCAAATTATACAGCCAAGCTTCCTAGGGTATGTAGCTATTAAAGAAACCTGTGATAAAAACATGGATGCGAATTATCATAGTACAAATGTTTGAAGGTTAAATGGATTCCATTAATTTGTATTTATGTGATGAAAATGTAAAATTAATACATAAACCTGACGAAGATTAAGATATCTCATTTTAAATTCAATTGTTGATGGATAGAGGATGATTTGAGGATTTATTAAATCGTAATTTTACTATTTACTAGAATATATAGAATCTAATCGTATAAATTATGCAAAACCAGTAAAATCGTAAACGTATAGAATTAACTGCCTAAATTTTAAACTTGAACAATTTTACATTTTAATTAAGAAAAAAAATATAAAAAAAATAAAATAAAAATTATACCGGACTCCTGAATTTGACAATTACCCCAGCAAGTTTCTCCTTCTTCACTATTGCATTAATTGATTTTATTCCTTGTGATGGAGTTTGCAGAGTTGTCCAAGGGTAAAATAGGCATTTGAAAAAGATGGATGCGGCACATTTTGTGCTGTATCAATTGACGAAAAGAAACACAATTGCACAATAAACTATTTTCTTGTCATTTCAAACTGGTGGTTTAAGCCTTCAAATGTTTTCAAAGGATTCTTACCATAAAAGTTAGCTCTCTTGATTGGTCCATCAAAACCTCAACAAACACGGTATTTCTCGAAGGGAAACCCTCAAATCTTATACTTCAACCATCCATAAAAAAAATACAATTTGAAATTCGAACTTTAAAACGATCAATTTTATATATAATCAAAGTTTTTATATTTATTTTTACTGTTTCACCGATACCATTGGCTCTATTTTTTGATGTGGAAAAAGTAGTCTATAAATGCTAGGATGTTAGAAGCATTAATAAAAATTTGATGATATATTGTATATTTTACGTTTGTAAACAGAGTAAATTTTGTCAAAAAGATAGTAAAAAAAAAATATCATAAAAAAAATTGATTAGGTAATAATTAATCATTTTAAAATTTATATATTAAATTAAATATTTGTGCGATATCAAATTTACATTTATCATTTCTTTCTTGAACGATCAACACAAAGTGAAGGTTAGGAAAGTTGCGCCAATCACGTTTCAATTGGATGATCATCCTCCCATAGTTAGTTCTACCGTATGCTAATGATGGTGGTATAAGTTAAATTTCATCCTTAAGGTGCTCTCAAACTTCACTTTCAACTTTCCATATGAAGTCTTAAGGTATCTTTTTATATTCTCATTATGGATAAAATCCCAAAAAAATCAATTGATTGACCTGATTTTTCCATTTTCTCAAAGCCAAGTATATTGCGATAATAATTAATAATTAATAATTAATACAAGAATACTTGCCGAATTTTTTTTGTAAATGGAAATCATCATTTTCATGATATCATAATGTAAGGAGCTACATTATTTGCTAATATAAAAAATCAATATAAGTGATGTATAATCCCATTAACTTAATCATATTCCAACGATTTTGCTTATAGCATATAAATCAAACAATTCATCATTGCATGAGATAAGAAGAAGGGATAAGACAAACATTATATGTGCTCCATTAAATTTCTTGATAAGTATTTAAAAATAAGAATTGAGATGATATAGTGTTGAGTTTGATCTTATACTTGACTCGAGATTTTAAAACTCAATCTTAATTCAAAATTAATTGAATCTTAAGGTTTTGAACTCAAACTCAATTTATTTGGAATCTTATATATATATTTTGGAGAAAGCAAGCCACATCTCAAACTTTGACCTTGATATAGATAACCTAAGCCTCATTAGAGGCTTGCATCTCAGTGAAAATTATTAACTATTTACAATATTTAATATGTTATTAATAACACAAGAAATGAATAAACCTTATAAGTGTGTTTGATTTGATTTATAATACTTTTACCATATAAAATTTTTTTTTCCTTTGCAATGTTGTACTTGTTTTTTTCTTGTAATTTTTTAGCCTCTATTGCATTTTGTAATCCTATGTTATTAACATTACAACTAAAATTAAGTGTATTTATGTATAAATAAAATACACATCCTAAGTAACTCTATAAGAAACGGGCTAAAGACAATAATGCTTTTAGTTCTAATTTTTATTTTAAGTTTAAAATTTATTTTATTTAAAAATAAATTTTATTTCTTTTGATTTTAATTTTTTTAAAAAAGTAAGAAAAAAAAAAAGGAACGTAGCCATTTCACCAGTTTGACAAAAAAAAATAAAAGATAGAAAATAAGTTGCAAAATTAGTGGAAAACGGGAAACAATAATACAAAATGATAGATATCATCAAGGTTGGTTACAAACAGGGAAATGACCCAACAAGTCACCACTGTTCTCAAATTGAGAACTGGCTCGACTATGGGAGGTTAGAACTGCGAATGGGCCCACCTATTTTGATAGGTCCATGCGGTTTGTCCTCTTGAACTGTCGGTTTAGGTGGTTCTAGAATTGCCTAGTACTAAACCGGCGGTTCCCAGTAATTCCACTTTTTAAAATTAAAAAAAAAAATGCAAAACTAAACAAAACCAATACATACAA